>JAJHUR010075630.1:0-29450 GCA_027495735.1 Lutjanus campechanus | reverse complement strand
TCCATTGTAAAGTCGAGAAATAACTGAGGCTTTGTTCTCCACATGCAGAGAAAAACACATTCATTATCCTTTTCTTTAGTGTTTTTCCTGTAGATCCACCGACATCATGTCAACCTTGTGCCCTCGGCAGGCAGCACCACCCTCAACAACCAGCCGCGCAAACTGCGCCAACCGCCTGTCCTCGGCTGAACCTCCAGACTCTATTAGCAACACCCACACTCCGTCAGCTCGTGTGGGTGACGGCAGCTGAGGAGAGGATATTAAAACACAGGACGTGCAGCATCCTCAGGCATCATCACAACAACAGAGCGGTGTGTTCGGCGGCCTCACTCACAGATGTAGTAGTACTCTTGGCCCACGTTGAACTCGTAGCCCAGCGAGAAGGCGCTGTAGCGCTGGAACTTCTCCGAGAACTTGATGGGAGCGTGGGGCGCGTGGGGCCGGTTGCACTCCCAGCGCTTGAAGCCCAGCTGGGGGTCGCAGGTGCGGTAGCCGCGGTAGCTGACCATGTAGAGGATGTACTGCTCGGCCACGGTGCGCTCCAGCGTCCCCCGCTGGGTGGTGTTATAGTGTGGGCAGTAGATGTCCAGGTAGTCGTTGACGCTGACCTGCACCGTGTATCCTTCCCTTCGCAGCCTGAGGTAAAGACACAGACAGAGAAGAGGAGGAGGAGGAGGGAGGAAGGAGGAAGTGGAGGAGAAAACAGGCAGAAGTGTGGATGAGTAACCAGAGCTGCAAATAATTGTTTTCATTATCTGTTAAAGGAATAAAAAATCTGACATTTGGAGTCTTGTAATCATCAGCATGAGGTTTCCTGGCAACCAGACTCCAGAAAATCACTTCTCCCCGCCAAGAAATAGTCCCGCACGCAGCCCCCGGTAAAAATTCAACTTGTCATTTTTGCACTTTACAAACTAACAAGATAAAATATGTTAATTAGTGAGCTGTTTCCCCCCGTTTCCAGTCTTCATGCTAAGCTAAGCTAACCATCACCTGGTTGTAGCTTCATATTGAACGGACAGATATAAGTGTGGTATTGAGCTTCTTGCCAAAGAAACAAAAAAGTTTAACTTTTCCTTGAACCTTTTCTTAATAATTTGATTGATTCTTCAGTGCAAATGATCATCACAAGTTTCCAGAGCCCAAGGAGATGTCCTCAAATGAACAAACAGAAATCTGAAGACGTTTAATTCACAATAGCCCTGCAAATATCAGTCATTTTCATTATCAATTAATCTGCCGTTTTCACAATCAATCAATTGGTTGTTTAGTCTATAAAATGTCAAAAAACTGTGAATGTGTGAGTCTGTGAATTGCTTCTTTTGTCCAACCAACAATCCAAAACCCCAAGAAGTTTTAATTTACTATCATAAATTACAAGGAAAAGCAGCAAATAGCCACAAAATAAGAAGCTGGGACCAGCGAATGTTTGACATTTTTGCTTGAAAAATGACTGAAATGATTAATCGATCATCAAAATAGCTGGCAGCTTATTTTCTTTCCATTGATTAATTGATGACTCAACTGATCGCTGCAGCTCTATAGTGATATAAAACTGAAAAAAGAAGCAAATTATCACATTTCAGCAGAACAGCAGAAAAATGTTCAGCATTTTTTCTTGGTAATTATCTTGTATAGGATTTAGTGACCTCTAGTGGTGAAACCCAAAGATGTTTAATCATATCGTCAAAAGTCCTGCAAATATCAATTGTTTTCATTATCAGTTAATCTGCCAATTGTTTTTTTTTTTTATGATCAATCAATTGGTTGTGGTGAAAAATGCTCATCACCATTTCACAGAGCTCAAAGTGTCGTCTATAAATTGTTTCTTTTGTCCAACCAACCCCCAAAAAGTCTTGATTTACTGTCAGGAACGCCAAAGAAAAGCTGCAGATCCTTATATTTAAAAATCTGGAAGCAGCAAATGTTTGACATTTTTGTTTAAAAAAAGACTGAAATGATTAATCGATTAATCAAAATAGCTGGCAACAAATAGTCTTTTGTTTGACTAATTGATTAAATTGGCTAATCACAACAACATAAAACAGAGAAAAGCAGCAAATATTCACTTTTGAGCTGGAAGCAATGAATATTTAAGATTTCAGCATCAAAGTAATTTCTCAAATACTTTCTTCAATTGACTAATTGATTAATCAACTGATCTTTTCAGCACTACAGTTTAAAAAAGCAACACAAAGAGCACACACAGAGCTGTAGACCCCCCCTCAGTGTACATTAACACCTTCTTTTCTTCGGGAGATGAACTACTGCACCTTTCTCCTCCCTCTACATATAAAAATACACGTTTTCTCACTAAACGCCTCGTGGCGAGTGCTGAGAATGATAATCTGCACTCATGCCTTCCCCCCCTGAGCCCGCTGCAGGCCGGGTCATTGAGGCGAGAGGAGATCCTGTCAGTGGCGATGTATGCTCCGGCCGCAGGGGAACCGGCCTGCACACGGTGTACGTATGATGGACCAAGCTCCCTCTGCAGCTGCCGCTGATGGACGAGTGGGCTGTTCGCAGGTAAGGAAGGCCACTCTGAGGTTGAACATACGTGTGTGTGTGAAGTACATGACGGCACAGTAACCACTCAGCAGGGCCGGAGGCAGGATTTTAGAAAAACTGAGGTCATGAGTCTGCTTCGGGGGCATCTTCCCCTCTGAGAACATTTCTAGGACGATAGTATAAATCTGAGCATTTTGATGCATTTTAAAAGAGTAACATTGATCATTTAGGGACGATAATGTCAGTGCCAACACAGATGGAAATCGTACTGTACTGCCCAGTTTCTAATTCTGTTCTTTAACTCTTGGGTGTGGGGTAGAGCCAGACAGACAGAGACAGCTAAAATGGTTTGTTCAATACAAAGGAAGAAAGAGGTGCTGGAAAAATGTAAATTAAAACTTACAACAGGTGCTTCACAAATTCAAAGCAGTTGCATGAAATTGTTGAAAAGACACGTAGGTCTGATGTGTGTTTAAATAAAATAAAATATAATATCCCAGAAGTTCATTTTTTCCTCTGATCTGTAGTTCTGTTTATCCACCTGGATAGTTTCGGTGTGAGCTGCAGAGTTTTGGAGACATCGGCCGTAGGGAGAACTCAGCTTGTGGTCCTCAAAGTGTCTCTTTCCAGAAATCAGACTCATGAAAATCCACAGACTTTGTTGTGAGCAGTTTCATGAAGTTCTACTTTCATTCTGGTATAAAAGAAAGTAGTTCCAGCATAGATTTTACTTCAGAGAGAAAATAGTTCCTACATGACGACTGCTCACAGGAAGCTCTGTGGATTATCTTGAGTAACCGGGCAACAATTTCTGGTTGAGTTCTTGTTTTTTAATTTGACACTTTGAGCACCACAACAATTTAGTTCCACTATACTGGAGAGAAGGCAGACATCTCTACGGCTGATGTCTCCAAAACTCTGCAACTCAACCCCCCATAAATCTAGATGGATAATTAGCACTACGAGGCCAGAGGAAAAATATGTGTTTGATTTAGAGAAGAAATAAAACACTGTAAATGTCATTCTCATTTGCCGTAAAATGAAAAAAAGAAGAGGTATTTCTCATCATTGATCGGTGAATCAACATAGTGATAAATGACGAATCACTGAAGCATTTTTCTAACAATCACTTGACACACAACTTTCTAACTGAGCATCATTTTCCTGTCTGCAAAGACTCTGCAGGTGCAGCAGCAGAGAGCAAAATTACGTAGGAAATCTTGTCACTCTGAAATCTTTAGCAGCACAATGACCCAGATGAGACATGCAAACATATTTATTTTGGATATTAGCACGAGAATTTAGCAAGACCCAGAAAAAAACAAGCATGTCCATGTTGGATGTATGGTCCACAGTTTGACATCCTCCACTGGCTATTTTTGTCTTTATATCATCAACTTTAGCTGTCAGCTAGCCTCCATCACTGTCAGATCATCATCCCTGTTGCTGTCCTGTTGTCTGGCAGGATGTGAGGGTCAAATGTAGACTTTCACAATCAAATCCTGCCGACTGATTAGGTTGTTTTTTTTTAACTCCATTAGCGAGTAGAAATGTTAAAAATACAGCACAATCACTTTATTTTCTGATTTCTCCAAGAAAGCACATTATTGTACTTCTGAATATTGTTCTTACCACAATTTTTACCCATGCCTGCACCCGTGAAAATATAAATATATTTTTTAACCATTACTCAATGTTTTTGTGGGTCACCTGGGTACCCGGATTCTAAAGGCAGATACAAGCCCGCCCCTCTGTTGATTTAAGGTTCTTCACCGAGCGACTGAGACGATGATATGATATGATTTGGCATTCAGCCGCCACGCTGTGATCTTGGCTGTTTATAATACTAAGTATACTTATTATGTAAATTACACAATCTGTAATTAGACAAAGTAGAAGTCATTAGAAGGGCTCCTGCAGGTGAGCTGATGAGATGGGAATAGTCCTTGGCTGCAGTGATGTGTGTAACCTGCGCTGTAATGACTCGCCCGCGCCACTAGGTGGAGGTATTGTGCTGCATTATGTTTAAAGCGCAAACCTCTTTTCTCTTTTTCCTCCTCCTGGTTGTCTCCTCTTTCTTACACACACATATACAAAGGAGCACACGCTTACACACACTCATCCCTCACTGTGTATACATTGTGTCTTCACACGCGCGCGCACACACACATAAAGCCATGGACATGCTCACACAAACATCCTCACACGTGCATACGTTACTGGGTCAGGCCTCCAGAGAGATTATTATTCAATTACAAAATGTGGATCAGAAATGTCATAGCACCTCTCTCTCCCTCTCTCCTCTTCTCGTCTCGCCATCTTTTCTCGCCGTGGTGTTACAACTGGATCCTCTCCTCCACTCCCATCCCTCCTTTTTCATCTACAGCCCTTCTTCTCTACGTTTACACACACACACACAGACACGCTGAGGCAGATGAATATCAATTCTCTTAACCGGTGTTTCTTTTTGGGCCATCAATCTTATCTTCTCACTCTATCCCCGCTGCTCAGATGTGAGATGACAGACTTTTGTCTTGCAGTGTTGCGGGAAGAGACAACACAGCTATGCTTCAAAGGGACTATATTTAGAGAGGGGGGTTGAGTTTGAGATGGGGGGGTGTGGGTGGGAGATAGCAGAGCAGAGGGGGGAGATAAAGAGGTACAACGGGTGTGGGATGGAGAGGATGGTGAGGAGATAGACCCGAGATGAAAGTGGAGGAGGAAGAGGGTGCGCTGAATATGAAAACATTCGAGGATGAGGAGAATCCTGGATGCGAGCGGCGTGTTAAAAAAGTGGGAGAGTGATGCAGTCACGGAGAAACAGGTGAGAGGACGACAGGGGCTGCATGCAAGGGAGGAGAGAGTGTGTGTCTGTGTTTGACAAAAGGCTGCTGGGTAATACTGAGACAGAACAGCGAACGCAGGTAACTCACCAGTGATGCTTTTCTCCTTGATTTACATGAATCTACTGATCATTTAGTCGATAAAATGTCACGTAGTTGTGAAAAATTACCGTTACAATCGCACAGACAGAGTGGTGACATCTTCAAATTTCTTATTTTGTCCAATTCACAGTCTAAAATTCAAAGATATCTCACTGACAGTGACAAAGGGCATTTCATTGATTGATCGTTTAGTCCACAAAATGTCAAAATATTGTGAAAAATGTTCAACATAAACTCCCAGAGCCTAAAGTGACATCTTCAGATTACTTCTTTTGTTCAAGAAACAGTTCAAAACCCAAAGACTCTTCATTTACTCTCATAAATGACAAAGAAATGTAGCAAATCCTCACATTTACAAAACTAGAACCAGTCTTCAAATTGCCTAATTTCTCCAATCTGCAGCCCAAAATCCAAAGACACTGAATTTTCACTGATATAAAACCAAAAAAATGAAGCAGATCATTACATTTCAGCAGAACATTTGGCAACGTTCAGCCTTTTTTCTTGGTAAATAACTTAAAAAATTAGCAGCAATCGATTTTGAAAATTGTTGCTGATTAATTTCCTTTTACATGACTAATCATTTCAGCACAAGATAAACATGCAATGCAACCCTGTTACTTTACTGTTTTCACTCAGCCTTGCTAAGTTTTTCCAATCTGGAGTCCAAAATCCAAAGATATTTAGTTTACAGTGATAAAGGGCAGCAACTAACGATTATATTCATTATCGATTAATTGCTTAGTCTACAAAATGTCAAAAAATTGTGAAAAATGCTCATCACAAATGTCCCAGAGCCCAATGTGACGTCTTCAAAGTTCGTCTTTTGTCCAACTAACAGTTCAAAACTCAAAGACTCCGAATTTACTGTCATAAATGACAGAAAGGCAGCAAATCCTCACATTTAAGAGGCTGAAAACCAGCAACTGTTTGACATTTTTTCTTGGAAAATGATCAAAATAGTTGTCAGCTAATTCTCATTTGCTCGACTAAGCGATTAAACAGCTAACATTGCAGCTCTACAGTGATATTAAACTGAAAAAAATCACCGCATTTCAGCCGAACATTTGGGAAAGTTCAGCCTTTTTTCTCGGCGAATGACTTAAATAATCACCAGTAATCGATTATTAAAATTTGCTGATTAATTTCCTGCTGTGTGACTGATCGCTCCGGCACTAGATGAACATGCAACTCTGTGACTTTACTGTTTTGGTTCTCACTTCGCCTCAGTAGACATAACTACACAGCAGGAGGGCCATTTCTTCCAAACGTAGAGGCGGCGTCATATGAAGAAGAAGGAGCAGAAGAAGAAGAAGCGGAAGAATAAAGGAAAGGAAGAGGAGGAGGGCGGGGGAAAACGGCTCTGGAGGAAGAGTAGAAGGTAAGGTGGTGCAGAAAAACAGGAGGAGGAGAGGAGACTAAAAAGGGTGGAGTGAGAAGAACAGGCTGGCTGGGTGAGAGGAGTCCCTCTAGGTGTACGCGCTGTTATATAAGCAGTCCACTTAGTGGCACAAGACAGAAAGGTTGCAGGGCAGAGAGGGATGGAGGGAGGAGGGGAGGGGAGAAACGGAGGAAGAAGAAGGGGGTGAGAGGAGGAGATTTAATAACTTAGGGTAGTGGGAGGAGGGGGAGAAGGAGGGATGAGGGGAGGAAAATGCACTGAATGATGACAACAAAAGGAAAGGCGCAGAGAACGAGGAGGCAGAGGCCCAGACAGAGACATAGTGCTCCCCGGGGATGAACATATATGTGGTAAAAGTGCATAAAAAAGACTGATGGCTCTCATTCTCTCGTCATCTCTCCTTTTCCTGCAGCCCTCTCTCTCCCGACTCTCCTCCTCTCTGCATTGTCTCTGTGCCGGTTTTGCTGTCTCATCATCATTTTCCTATGAGTGGGAGTGCGCAGCTAGTTAGTAAAGGCTGCACAAGCTGGTGAAGACTGCCAGGGGAGGCAGATAGCAGAGGAGAAAGAGGAGAGGAAGATGAGACAAAGATAGCACCACTGCACCTTTCACATCTGCGCTAAAAAGAGTCTTTGGAGAATACTGCCGGTATCAATAAATAACAATGGTGGAGGTAGCGCTACAGCTAAAGACACTCAAAAACATGCAGTGGACAGAAACAGAGCAGCCACAGCCGCAGAAGAATGCATAATTCCTGCAGTGAGAAATAAAACAGGCAAACATCATAAAGAATTATTTGTCAGCGGCAGAAAATGAGGAGACATTTCCCTCACTTTCCACATGAGTGATGTCAATCATTTCTTGTTTTGCTTCGCTGAGCTCAAAAACTCAAACAAATCCATGTCCTCTGTCGCTTTTTCTGTATAATAATTTTGCCAGATTGCATCAAAATGAAAGCGGAGCCACAAAGCACGGCTGGCTTTCAAGGAAAATAATACCAGTGCAATTGTATTTGTTGTTGTTGGTTTTTTATTTTTTTGTTGTTTTTTTTTACCCACTGACATGAATGGATATGAAAAGTCTAAATCCACCAAGGTATTCTTCACAGTCTGAAGTTAGTGCTGTTTGTTCTGCTGCTGCTGCTGCAGGTTCGCCCTACATTACTGCCAGAGGCTCCAACTGTTGTCAAAAATCCATTAAAAACAGCTGGAAGAGACAAGTTGTTGCTTTTGACAAACGTAGTCCAACCTTGCGGGAGAAAAGACAGTAATAGCTTCTGACTGTAGAAGAAGAAAAAAACACTTCATATAGTGCTGATAGGTACAGTAAGAATACAATTACACCTGCAATATCTTCTGCAAATGCACAGCTGACATTACTGTTAGAGGCTCGCTGCTATGAAAAGGTAAATAATTCTTTTAAAGCAAAGTGCTTTTATTTCTGCCCATGCTTAGAAGTTTTCAGCACCTTGCTGTACTTGACCTGAACAGAAATGTTGTCGAAGTGACATAAAAACAAACACGCATCCCTTTTTTATGCTGAAGGAGCACTTGCACGCCCAAAAATGAGCAGTGTACAGCGGTCCAAATAAGGAGTTGGACCCACAAACAGTTTATTTAATAGGTTGAAATCCTGTTTAATAAACAGTCTATGTTGTTTCAAGTTGTTTCCCGCCACCCCCTCCTCACCAGAGTCAAGGAGGCTCAGGCAGGCTGCAGGAACGCTGCAGGAGTGTAAGACGCATGCAACATTTTAACTTAACTTAACTTATAGCCTGTCGCTGTAAAGTTAAATCTGTTATCCCGAGAGAAAAAAAAGCCCACTGCTCTGAAAATACACACTCTGGAGTTTGAGTTCAGTTGCTGCCCGACTCAAGTAACATGTTGCTCGATTTAACCGTTATAAACAATTACTTACTTACAAGATTATTGATGATTTCCTTAATTTTAACTCTGCGCAAACAAAAACACAAGTTATTCAGCATGTTTCTTTGCTCTCTGATGACATATCATGGTCAATTTATGATTTGTTACAGTAAATATATTACAGATTTCTCCTTTAAGTCAACAAGCTTTGAGCCGATACAGTCTCATTAGTTCCAGACCGATTAACAACATTCATTGTGTGCTTAGCATTTATATTTTGAAATTTGACTGAACTAAAAAAATGCTGTTTACTCAATGTTTTTATGTTCATGTGACATGTTGTCAATATCTTAACAATAAAATTAATAATTTTCGGTTTACTTAATTATTATAACAGTCACAGAACTGCAGCAATTTCCTGTCTTTTTATCAACTTACTGCTCTCTTGTACACATATTTTAGTAAAAATGAGCCAAAGCAGCTTTTATTTTTAGAGTGCAGGCACAGCATATTAGCAGACTTCCCAGCATGCATTGTGTGAGAGTTAAAACACTTCTGAGTTGCTTCTTTTCTTGTACTTTGAAGAAAACATTTATGATGGAAACTTGCTGTGTGTGTCTCAGAGACATCTTGTTTGTTTTCACAATAATGAAAACAGTGCAAACCGTGATGAAGATTAGTACTGAATTCAGTCTCTACCCCCTCACACTTAAAACTTAAATTCACTGGGAGAAGTTTCACATATTGTCTTTGTACCAACGCTGGAACAAAGTAGCTCCAACAGGAGCAGCTGCAGCTGGAAGTTCTTTGTGTGAAATGAAGAACTGACTTTTCAAACTGAGAAAATCAAATTTGTTTGTCGTTTGTAATGTTCGTCGGTGTAACTTAACAGTTGGTGGTTTTATTTAATATCTCCAGCTTACTGAACATGTTTCCTCAAGTTTAGTTAATGTAACTGAGTTTACAAAAATCAAATCAGACTTTAGAGTTGGGCTGTAACGCTCAAATGTTTTGAAGTTTTAATCTCATCATCATCAGATCTATTAATACCTCTGTGGATCAACACTGTAAGATACAGGGATTGCCAGTGGATTGCTAACAACATGCTAACAACAACAACAACAGCTGTTTTCAACACAGAAAAATGGATAAATAACCACATTCAGTGTTGGATTTATAATCATGTGTCATTTTTTACCACGTCTCCAAAAAGACACCGCAGTTAAAGCTGGATTACAAAGTTTCTGAAAGGGATACTACAGTAGCGTAAGCATTAGCATTAGCTTAATGTTAGCCTTTCCTGCTCAGCTTACTTTCCTTTCCTTTTTTACTTGTTTTTTTTATTTTATTTTATCTCTACATAAGATTTATATCTTACATTCTATATTTCTCTTTGCTATATATACCTATACTTCTTGTATTCTACTTTTGAATGGGTGCAACTTTAACGCTAACAATTTCCCCCCGTGGATCAATTAAATATTTCTGATTCCAATTCTGATACTGTACATTTACTGCCAGACTGACAACTTACTTAAGTTTACGTTTCTGTTCCGCTACAAACAGCACCGACGCTCGCAGTCGGCCGTTTGCTCTTCCTCACCTGCACTTGCGCACACATTACACAAAAAAGGAGCTACGCTACGCTTATAACAGTATCCTTCAGTACATGTCATTACCATGTCATCACTCTAAAGTACACTGCTTTTTCACTGTGGTTAGAAAAATCACATCCCCTCTTTAAATTATTCAACTTACAGAATGTTGAATAAGTAACTTACATTTTAAAGTCAAAATTATTTCCTGTGCAGTTTAAAAGTTTTAAAGTACAACAAACTTTTTAAGCTGAATGAGCAAATTGATGTTTACAGCGGTTCTTCCCATGATTCAGTTTTCTTGCAAATATATCCGAAGATTTCGTCTCCAAATTGCTTTATGTGCTTCTACATCTACAAAGCAATTATGAGAGGAGCTTTTCTCAGTCAAAAACAGCAGCACGGAGTCAGTGTGATTCAATTTAAAGGATTGACTTTTGCATAAATGCTCTTGTAGCTGCTCAGACTATCACACTCTCTACTCTAACAGTAAGTAATCTATGTCTAATTAAGAGTGCAAAGTTGTTTTTTTGGTGTCTGCACTGTTTGTCATTATTGTTCTCCAAGATGGCTGCCATGAAAAATTAGTTAATTAAACTTTTTTTTATGAAAGTAATTATGTAAAATCTTGTACCTCTACGGCGTCACTGTCTCAGCTTCCCTCAGTAAAGATGAGGTCAGCACGGAATCGTCATTGATGACCTTAAAAACACGCTCTCTGGGGTAATCAACATCAGCCTCATCAGGAGGATAAACTACCGATGCGCGAAATGGTGTGACTTAAAACGCCATTCGCCGATCGTCTGTTTACCGCCGACAAGACTCCTTCAATCGAGTCCCCTGGCAGGGACAAGCTAGGCTCTGCTGTTTTTCTCCGTACCTCAGCACCAAAACTCATTACTCGTGCACGCACACATGCGCACAAAAGACACAGACAACCATCTGACATGCATTGCGAGCACACACGCACAGACACACACACGGACGCACGCACGCAAGCACAATATCTCCTGTGAGTCGTCACTGATTGAGTTAACGCCGCAATTAACGGCCCGGTTTACAATGTTTCGATCCAAAATGGAGGATTGAGGGTGGAACAAGTGCTGAGCCAGTCGGTGGGAAGAGGCAAACGCTGCAACTCTCTTCTATCACTATTAGACCGCTGGGAGTCATCCACCAGTTTCCTCCTCAGCCTGTGTCCACTTCGGCCTCAGAGAAATTGAGGAACATTACCTTTTCATATTTACCCATTCCTGTATAAACCTCCCCATGGCTTATTCCCTGGCCTTTGCTTCTCTCATTCGGGAAAAAAAAAAGCTCTGCCACATGTATCTCCGGGCCTTTATTTAATTCAGGAAGACGTATTTTTTCTTTTTAACATTTGCAGACATCCACACCTCACAGAAACCCTTCAAAAGCTGCAGTGTCCGTCATCACCTGCAGTAATTCTGCTGAAGAAATTACGGTTCTTGCTCAAGGACACCTTGACAGCAATTACCTTTACAGGCCGATCACCTCAAGAGCAGTTTGTCAATTTGAGCCAATCACAGCTCGGCCTCTCTGATCCCCCGTTGACCCTCGGTGTGAGAACAGCATGTTCTCTGCTCTTTCCTATACACTGGCTTCACTTCAATATAAACAAATCAATTATAATCATGTCCACGGTGTGCTGCACTGCTGGGAGACACACATGGGAAGTAATGAAGTACAAATACTGCATTCATGTACGTAAGGAGAGTTTTCAGTTATCTTTAACTTTACTTGAGTATTTATTTCCTGACTTTTTACTTTAACTTCATACATTTTAACACAGATATCTGGACTTTCTTGGGCTGAAGGATGATGGATGGATGCCTCAACCATCGTAACGTTGTGATTTGAAAGCCTTCTGTATTGTGTCCCTCAGTGTTTGGAAGTAATGGATTACATGTAATTGGGATTACTGATTATAATCAGACGAAAAATAAGTACTATATTATAATCAGCTCAGATTGCATTTGAATAATGTGTTATTACATTATAGTTATATTGTCATGGATTATTTGATGACATTTTTGATAAGATCTTTAAAATATGTCGATTTTTAAATTAGCAAATAGAGCAAAATTGGAACTTTTCATAATAACCAATGCTTTATAAACTCATAAAAGCGTGTCCAACATACATGGTTTCCTGAACAACTTCTCCACAAAAGACTTTATGCAAAAATGCATTTTTATTTGCATATAAAATATTTTAAGGTGAAACAAAAAAAAAAAGTGTAACTCAAACTTTTCTGTCAGGTTCCTGTTTTTCAGTATACGGTGCAGTATTTTCAATGCTTTGACTCTGAAGTAATCCAAAAATATTCCAATTAGATTACATTGTTTTGTAATAATTACACTAAATTACAGTAATTGCCATGTAATTTGTATTCAGCACTAGACTACATTTCAAAGTAATCTCTCTGGTGTCCCCTCAGAGTTGCCATAGTGTTGTTGCCTAAGTTGCTTTTTTGACACGTGAGAGAGAAAATAAAAAGAAGCTGCTGCTGCTGCTGCTTTTCATTGCACCACGTCTCCACACCATGTTCTTTTCAAACACAACTAAATTACCGACCTGTGGTGCCGAGATGAAGGCCCTTTTAGATCCAGCAACGATAACATCATCATCGTCACTGAAGTGCTCCTCTGACAATCTGAAGTCTTTTCTCGCTGCACTCGCCTCAGTGCTCGATCATGGTGGGTTTATAATGAACACAGTCTAGACCTGCTCTATGTAAAAAAAGAGCCCTGAGATATTTTTGGTACGGTCTGGAGCAATACAAATAAGACTGAACTGAATTGTCTGTCACGATGCTGCGCTGTGGACAGTTAGGTAGATATCACCCTCAACCTCGTACTTTCTACTCCTCACATTGTCAAAAGAGGCTTGTTGCTTTAATTTTCATGCATCGGAGCGATATTATCGATTATTTTTACGGATTCCGTGCACACTGCCTCCCAAACATCATGACTGATTCTAACCTAAATGGATGAGACAGTAACACAAAGAAAAGACGATTCCTTGGTGTATCATCAGTGCAGATCACGTACAACAGATATAACAAGAGCGTCATGGTTTTATTTTGTAGTTGTCTTCCCTCTTGTTTCTGGCTTTACTTCCCATCTTTGTCTGATTGTTCCCACCTGTCCCTCATCAGCCTCCCAGTGTATTTACTCCTGTGTCTGTCCCCTTTTTAGTTGCCAGTCAAAGCAAAGTCAAGTCTCCTTGTGTTTTCTGAAGGATCTTTTGCTTAAGTTGTTGTTTTTTCCCCCCTCTGTGTTTTATGGATTACTAGTTTCAGAACTTTGATTTTACTAGCTCTCATTTTGTTGTTTGTTTTTACTTTGCTCTGGTTGAAGACTCTTACGGTCTACTAAACATAAGCCTTTTGTATTGACTCTTGGGTTTATTAAATATTGAACTGCACCTGTCTGCATCCGCTGTCTGCTTTTGAGTCCAAACCTGAATTTCACAACTAAAAAAGGTAAAAAATGAAAACAATGTAAAGGCGTAAGAAGATGAAAATGACATAAAAGACGTGACAAGCAGAAAAGAGGATACAAAAATACATAAAAGACATAAAAGATAATAATGTAACAAGATGTAACAACACAAGTGATGTAAAATATGTAAAATTCATAGCAGGACAAAAACAACAGAACAAGATGAAAACAATTTAAAAGATCAAACAAGACAAAAACGACAGCAAGATGAAAATGACATAAAATATGTAAAAGAGGTGACAAGATGAAAACCCTGTAACCAAACAAAAATGATATAAAAGATGTAACAAGACAGAAATTACATAACATGTAAAAAGACATAACAAAACGAAAATCAGGTAAAAGACTTAACAAGACTAAACAGACACGAGAGACCTGACGATTGAGAAAACACGAGGTCCAGTTAGCTTTGTGCAGAAACAGCTGGTAGAAATGTCCTTCAGAGGGCAACTTTTTACTTTTATACATTTCAGATCCTGTACGCCTACTTTTACACAAGTATCTGTACTTCTAACTTGACACGCCAGAGACACAGAACCATCTGGGGAACTGTCCTTTGAAACTGTTTGGAAAAGGGCAGGCACTTAAAATCTATCACGTCTAACTCAGGCAAACAACCAAGAGCGAAATGTCTTAAGATTTCAGTGACCTTAGAGAAATGCTCTCCAGTTCTGATATAGCTGATGCTATCACTGTATCTATGCTAACTTCTTCTCGCCTTTGTTTGTTCAAATCGATTCGCTTCCATGGACGCTGCTCGCTGTTGTCACACCTAAAACCACAGTGGTTGCACCACTCTTAGTGTGGACACAAACAGATAACTTGAAACCTGGCGAGATGGATTCTCACATGATCTTTTGAATCCAGCTGCCTCACAGGGAAACTGTACTTCTAACTGTCAGATGGTTCGTTACAGAGAACCATCTGGGAAGTCGTCCTTAGAAACTGTTTGGAAAAGGGCAGGCACTTTCAAAAAAAAACCCCCAAAACTTGGCAGACGATTGGATGAACCATCTGTCTATCACATCTATCACGTCTATAACTTCAACCAATCACATCAAACTCTCACCGAAGCTGGTCGGAAAAGAGCGAAAACATCTAACCCATCGAGAAAAGATAAAAGTTCTGATATAGCTGATGCTATCACTGTATCTATGCTAACCTCTTCAGGAGCCACCGTTGTTTGTTTGAATCGAGTCACTTTCGTGGATGCTTCTCGCTGTCATCACACCTAACACCACGCCCATAACCGCCAGTTGTCCCTTCTAGGATGCTGATTGGTTGCACAAACGGATAACTTGAAGTCTGGCAAGATGGATTCTCGCATGATCTCTTGAATCCAGCTGACTCACAAGGTAACTGTACTTTTACTTTACTTCTGCCGCCTCTGCTCGGAGACAGCCTGCTGCTGAGAAATGCTGAAATGCCAAAGCTTTCAAATGAATTAATCACTCCGGTAGGCCTAATTAATACGTTTGTGTTGATGTTTCCTGGTCGTGACATTTACACTGCGTGCCAACAACAATGTGGGGAAACAACTTCATAAGCGCGACATTAAATGCTCGATTGCTGCTGTAGTGTGAACATGTACAGATTTATGGATTTCAGCTTTAAAGTGATACTTTATTGATCTCCTATAAGCTAAATCTCTTCGCTTGGCCGTCTCTCAGCGGGACGTCACAGTGCAGCCTCAGCTAAAGAACAGCACCCAGCAGCTTGTTGGGCCGATTCTTGCCGACACAGGGGCTGAGAAATGGATCTTTTAGTTAAAGTACGTTCTCTCTCTCTCTCTCTCTTCTTGCTGTTCCAGCCTGCAGTTCAGCTGCTTGGTGTCTCTCCGTCTCCCCCGGCCTTGCTCCGGGCGTGCCTTTAGTAAAGTGGGTGGGGGCTCGAGGGACCCGTTCAGAAATATAACATATTAGCCAACTTAACTGAGGCAAATGCACCTGTGAGAGGGCCGTGCAGCGTGTCACATATTAAGGAGGACAGAATTACTGGCAGCACCTCCGGATTTACAGTCCGAGCTGGTGGAGGAGATGATGCAGAGATGAGTCAGGATTCGAGCCTCCGCGGGTGGATAAACAACACGGACCAAAAATACACACAGGCTGGGGGTTTGGGACTCTCCAAAGGGGTCACAAGATGATAAACAAGATTGTAATTTAGAAAAAAAAAGACATGCAAAATGTCTGATAAAAGAGCTTCATGCAGGCGCTGTCACATATTCTTTTTTAAAAAAATATTAATTAATGCATCCTTTTGTCTCTAAAACATTAATTCATCAAATTGTTTGCTTTGTCAGTTCAAACAGTCTAAAACCCAATTTACAATCAGACGAGAACAACTGGCATCCTATTTTAATTAACTAAAGCGTGCACATACAGCCTCAGTTTTCTTTATAAAATGATTTCAAACAGTCTGTATTGTAGCCGTGAAATTAAAAGAAAAATCCAGGAGAGAGATCTCAGCTTAAACATAGATGAGAATCTGTGGAAAACCAGGCGCAGGAGGGTCAGTTAGGGATGCACCTGACAAATTTACACACAAAATCATACGCGGGTATGAGAGGAGTCAGATCGAAGTTAATTGTGTTTAATGTACATAAAGAAAGAAACATAAAAGAATGATATATTCCTACCATCTTTAATGAAAGTATGCTACTTCATTCACGTTGTTCTTTTAAGTTATTTACACTTTGTATCCTCGTTTGTTTTTTAAAGCGCTTTATATCCTCTTTCTTTTTGACTGCTGCCAAGATCTGATTTGTTTTGCAACATTTTCTGTGTCAATTGTTCTTCATTGTCTTGCTGTAATGTGTTGTATTATGTTGCATAATACAGTTTATAAAATGGAAAAAAAAACTTGAATTACAATGAACAAACAGCAAATCCTCACACTTGAGAGGGTTTGAGAAGGAAGTGTTAAGCATTAGAGCATAAAATTATGTATTTAAATCACAAATTGTATGCTTGAATATGTCTTTTGGCTTAAAGATAGCTTTGCCTCTTCAACCCTTCAAAACAAAACGACATAACAAGTGAAAACCTCCCCTTTGGTTCAACTCACAGTTTGATAATGCTCCATTTTAAAGGACCAGTGCGCAGGATTTAGCGGCATCCAGCAGTGAGGAGTCAGATTGCGACCAATTTGCCTCACCCTCCCCTTCCAAGCACATAAGAACCTACAATGGCCATGAAACTAGAGAAAAATGCAAAAGGCCGTCTCTAGAGCCAGAGTTTGGTTTGTCCATTCTGGGCTACTGTAGAAACATGGTGGTGCAACATGGCGGCCTCCTCCTCCTGTAAGAACACAACAATTCTTATTTTCAAGCGGAGATTAATCGATTAGTTCTCAACTATGGAATTAATCACCAACTAGTTTGTTCATTTATTTGTTTGAGTGATTTTTAAGAACTAAACTTTCTGATTCCAGCCTCTTAAATTTGAATATTTTCTAGTTTCTTTAGTCCTCTGTGACAGTAAACTGAATATCTTTGGGTTGTGGACAAAACAAAACATTTGAAGACGCAATCTTGGACATTAGGAAACACTGATCGACGTCTTTTGCTTTTACTTGGTTTGTCTGTTCTGGGCTACTGTAGAAACATGGCGGTGCAACATGGCGGCATCCATGGAAGAGGACCTGCTCCCTCTGTTGATATAAATGGCTCAAAACACAGCAATTCTTATTTTCAGATTGTTCAGATTATACACTAATGCGAACATACTTATTCTACCAATAAATCCTCCAAAAGCTTAAACTTCGGACCTTTAAGGAGTCATGAATCGAAAGGAAATAAAACTTGTTTGGAGACGGTGGTCTAACTCAAAGGGCACTTGGTGTTTACTGCTTGGCTCTGTGGGCATCCCTATTTGAATTGTGGCAGTGAGGGAAACAAAACTTGATCATGATCAACATAATAACACCATTTCCACGGCTCCAACCACTGATTAAATCACTTGCAAAGCATTATGGGTTGCTGCCAGCTCGTTCAGAGGAAATATGAACAGGCATAAATTCCATTGATTAATCTATGTGGCTTAAGCTGCTCTTTACTTTCTAGACATCCACAGAGGAGGTTTAAATATCAAACAGAAATATGGATGACACAGTTGAATATTAAACTGTGGCTCTCCTCCAACTAGACTCTTTGCATAAAATGAATGTAATAGAGGACACTGGGCATCTTTTTTTCCCCTTTATTACAGGGAAACGTTTCCAAGGACCACTTGGGAATGTTTTTCTGGCTGTAATTGGCCACTGCGCTTTGGGTTTTGCACTGGTGTGGCAACTCGGACTGGCACCAATATGGCTTACACTTTAGTGAGCACTCAAATCCAACAATAAACTCCCAATTTTACTCACCATGGTTCAGTTTAATGCAACTGGGATTTTGAGTGGCTACAATATCAGTGCTCCAGTCTGTGCAATGTCCAAAAATTTAGTCATGTTAAAAATTTAATTATTTAAAAAAAAAAAAACAGACACACAAAGGACAGTAAAATGGCGAGATGGAAAAAAGCTAAAGGGGAAGCCTCTTCTACTAATGACAGAAAAGCTTCAGAGGAACCAACGAGATGAGTCTTGAAAAGTCATCCATCCCGCTGAGCTGCTGCTGTGATTATATCCTGCGACAAGCCGCGATAACATGAGTCCATCTCTCTCAAGGTGAGGCTCTAATTGAACCTCACTATTAAAGGCCTGATCGCCCACATCTGCTCCCTCTGCGAGCTCACCTCTCATTTGCTTGTCGCACACTCCACACACTCCTGCCTCTCGTTCACTACTCATCCACTTTGCAGGGTGATGTCATCGGATCATGAAAAGCACCACTCATTCTCCCGTCTCTTTTCCTATACGCTCCCCCGCAAAGGTCCTGCATTCATACATGGACAATGGGAGCGCAGCAACCCTGCGGGAAATGATTGTGTACGCGTGCGTTTACGTGCGGCATGTGTTCGAGGTATATTGTGTTTCGTGCTCGGGTCGCTGAAAGTGGCGCTGGGTGAAAATCACAATGATTTGGAGTTTGCAGGAGGAGGAGATGGCGCTAAAAATAAATATAGACAGTCGGGGCTGGAATTTCATGGCAGCCGCATCAGCCACGGCCCCCTCAGTTTGGCATCATGCTCCTCAAACAAAAAACCCCAAAAAACATATACCCTGCTGCCACAGTGGCCTTGATGCCCCGCCCACACTGCCCCAGCTGATCTAGCCGCTTTCTCCTCTGCCTCTTTCCTGTCACAAAGGTCTTACGTTGACATCCTGATTGGGCAACATCAAGTGAAACTCTGCACACATAACCAGAGGTGGATTTGATTTAGAGCCTGGTCAACGTGTGTCAACATGACGTAAAAATAATGAAGCCTAACGTTACTCTACAGTTCTGTGGTTTACACTGCAGACTGGAGGCTCTGTGACGGTGACAAACACATCATATACACGTCTCCTCTTCATTGTGCCACTGGATGCGCTGTCTCTCTCTGTGGAAGCACATTACCACCAATGTGATGGAAAAAATACTGACAAAAGTTCTCAAAATAATGAGTCATAATATCAGAATGATGATCTTTTTATGTCAAAACATCTCAAAATAATGTCTTAGCTTCCTATTTTTAATTGCTGATCCACTCCACACGTGGCAGTGCACCTGTTACGCTGGTTGCCAACCACTCTTAAAAACCATAAAGAAGAAAAAGAAGAACAACAACCATTTGAGAAACTAGCTATTTTGAGATACTATATTGCTCGCTATTGACCAATGTCCCTGTACTTAGCACTAACAAATTAAGGGGAAAAAATGGAGTACAAACAAAATCATCCTTAACCCTCAAGTTAAATTCATTGGGCTCATGATTCTGAAGTTCCTGCAGGTGGGCCTTGAGAGTAGAGCTGTAAATAATAATATTTTTCAAATTTATGTTTCAAATTACCCTAAAATATTTCTGAATATATTTTTTAAGTAAGCAGAAATAATAAAATACTATAAAACCGTGGGATTTAACTTCTGTTTTATTCTTTATTTATCTAACCTAGTTTGACAGGTGTTACATCATATTTTGTGACCTGTCACATTAACTCTGGAACGTATCTTATATCTTATATTAATGGTGCGATTTGTCTTGTGTGCTGATCAGAGTCGTGATTAAAGGTTTGGGCGGCCTGCAGAAGATTTTCAGATTTCAAACTGGGTTGTGACACTGTTAAGTTTGGGAATGGCTGCATTAGGCGTTTGGTCTTTTTGCCTCCAAAAAACTTGAGAACAGAAAAATCCAAAATAAAGACGAGATTAGCTGTGACTGACATGAATTTACAGTTATTGATAGAGGAGGAGGAAAAAGAACTGGCTTTGTGCTGCTTTTTTAAACGGGAAACACTGAAGAGGGAAGGCGATGTTCCCTCGGTCTAATAATATAGAGAAATTACTCTTTTTAGCAGAACATGAGGAGTACAGATGAGCTGAACATGTGCCTGAACATGATGTTTCTCATCACTCTTTATACGATCATCCAAACTGAGAACCTTTTATTGAATGAAACCCTTCCCCAGAATGAAATCCAGCACATTTTTAAAACAAACATTAAAAAAAGAAAAAAGAATGAAGTCAGTATAATTTCTCTAAAAACAGAAGAGGAATTTAATTCAGACTCCACGTCTGATAGATTCTGTATGTATATTTGTGTTTGCTATTCAGCTAAACATCTGTTAAGTACCTTCACCTAATGGACCTCATGGCCATATGGTGTCTGCTGCATTATGGAGTGGAAAACTGTTCAAATTCAGAAAACGATGAATCATCTGCAAATTAGACAATAAAATAGTGTAAAACTGACAAAAAGAGAATATTTCAGATGTCTAAATAAATAAGCACAACCTCGATCAAGGACACAGCCTGCTCTGCCTTATTTATTTTGTTATTAATCTCCTATAATATAATTTGAGTAGCTAAAATAACAACAGTCAATATATTTTCACCTGGAATTCATTTTGGTACTAAAACTGACCCATGTACCCAAAGTGGAAATTAAACTCCTGGAAAATTCAGTAAGTATCTATAGTGCATTATGGGGGTATTCATAGCGTATTATAATGGATTCATAATGCTTTAAAAGTACACATCATGCTTCCTAAACTTCCTGACTGTTGATATGGTGTATCAACAGTCATAAAACAGTGTAGATGTGACATACTGTATATAATGAATCATAAGTGTCTAGTCATTAACTACACTGTAAAAACAAAAAGTTGAAAGGCAACTTACTGCGACAGATTTTTCACTTCTGAGCTCAAACTATAAAGTTTTGAAAAAGCTTTAACAACTACTAATCTTTTGTTAAGATAAATTACTTTTCTTCTAAAGATCAACTTGAATATTTGCATTTTAAAATGAAAAAAACAACAACTATACTTCAAAAACTAATTTAAGTTTAAGTGAATAACTAAAATTTTAAAATGGCAGCTCACTGTGACCAATTTTTTAAAAATACATTTTCTCAGACTGAAAGATCTTCAGCTTCTTCCTAAACTTTGGGCTCAAAACGCAAAAAAATCTAGCGCACTAAGTTGCCTTGAAGTTTTATTTATTTAATTATTTTTTACAGCATAGAGGTTGACTGGCTGGGGCTTATGATATATTATGACTATTTATACTCACATACACACCTCAGCAATAAGCTGTAGAGAGTTTCTGAGACGTGCAGAGAATTACAACTGAAATTTGTCTGCTTTAGGAAAGAAACCTTAAGTTGGAAAACCTATGTGATATGTTCAAAGTAAGATAAAGTATCTTTTCTCAATAATTATAATTCTCTGCATTTTGGCATCTTATATAATAATTAGCAGTCTTTTAAATGCATGAAAATATAATAGAAAATAGACTGATAACTTATGATACTGCATGGACTATTATAGCTTATTATGCATCCTTACCACATTTGGTTTCTGAGGTGTGTGTATAGGTGAGTACAGGTGGTCATAATGTATTATTAGCCCCATCAGTCAACCTCAAGTTTATAAGAGCATCCATAAGAGCTTATAATTCATTATAAGTCACATTTATAATGTTATACTGTATGATTGTTTGCATCAGAAAGCATTGTGTGTGGAGGCGTGGGCCCACTGTAGCAAACCTGACACATCATCGATAAAAACACACCACTTTCTATTTTGTTCGTAACATCCTGCTGCTTAAATGTAAAGGGTGCTGGCCAGAGAGAGAGAGAGAGAGAGAGAGAGAGAGAGAGTCAGGCAGACAGACAGGCAGAGAGACAGAAAGCGAGATAGCAGAGAGGCTGTGACACACAAAAGAAGCTCTCATCAAGATGAATTCTCCACAGCACACGCCCTCAGCGAGGGTGCCAGGCAGCTCCCGCTAGCCCGCCGCGGCCACGTCCAAAAACAAAGTGCTTATCTCGCCCATCTCCAACTGTCTGACCACTGACAGAGCAGAGGACACACTTAAGAAAAACAGGGCTCACGGGTTCACATGTCAGCTTGGTATTCATGCATCTGAAGCAGGCGGTGTCAAAACTCACAGCCAAAATATCACAGAGGCCAGTAAAACCATTGCAACGACAACCCACCTCCAAATTGTTCCCTTTATTTTAGTGAAAGAAAGTACAAATCATTAGCGAACCACGCATTTCGGCCTCCAGTGTGCACATCTTCACAAACTCACCCTCAGAGTGGCCTGTGGCTTTGATGCCGATGCTATTTCATCGCTGATCTTTCAGCTACAACTAAAAACAGACCGCTGTGTACACAAACCCGCCAATAATTCATTTATCTTCTCATTTATCTTCTCAGTTGCCTTCTTAAGTTCTTGCATTTTTTTTGCCACGAGGAGTCTGATAGTACCACCAAATATTATGTTCCTTGAGCACCTTGAACACACCAAGCACACTGGATTCCATTAAGCTCTGCTGAGAAATAACTGGTCCATAATTCTTGGAAATCCAAACATACTGTGCCCACGTTTCTCCTTTCAACTGGTGGCTCTTGCATGAATTGACAGTGTTGTGTCACATAGCCTGTATGAAAGCATCAGGGTTTAATACCAGGAATGCATTTCCTGTTTTGTGGGAAATTTAAAATGGGAAACCAGGTAAAAATGTTTTTAAAGCATTCATAACATACAGTATGAGAATACATTTAGAAACTCTGTGGGCCTAGTTTACTTTCTTAAAACATATTCATATATAACAGTTGCGCCATGAATTCAAACACTTCTGACCTTTAACACAGTTTGTACAGTAACTTGTCGCTGTATCATCTAAATTAGACTCCTAACACAATGTCTGCCACCAGCTTTGCAAAGAAATACTCAAAAAGATTGAACGATGAAGATGCAAAGTGTGAACGAGGGATCAAACGTGCCGGACTGAGGTTCAACAACCGGTTTGCTGCCACATCTGGAATCTTACACAAACTTTCAAGTGAAAGACGGAAGTGTTCATGAGCACTGGATTCATACTTCAACCTCAGGGTGAAACACTGGGGCAGCATATGATGGATTTACCTGGAAGCAGAGACAGCCACAATCTCCAGAAGAACGCATCCTAAGCTTTTTTTTTTTTTTTAGAGCTTTGCTTTTTGACTTTGAGTGATCACTGTCTTTAATAGTCGACTCTGAAAACACCAAATTATTCACTTTAATGAATTTTGTTTGCTTTTAATATGAAGAATGGTAAAATATCACGTCCACGAGGCTGTTCAGACAGACAGTGACAGATCACAGGCAATAAACTCGGCATTTTATCACTGCAGCTGTAGCGAAGGTCAGGCTGCATGTTTATATTATGTTCATTATAATGACGATTAACCCTCGAGACACCACAGCGCCCGTTCTGTATTTCACTGTAGCTGCCAGGAACACCCATCATTTTTAAAACCATCCCCCGGTGAAATATGGAAAAAAGTCCCGAGCTTTTTATTTAAGTTCTCATCAATAACCAAAACTAGATAATGATGATGCTGTTAAAACAGCGGGACCTCACCAGCTCACACTGCCTGAGACATCAGGATCAGTAGGGGGGACTGACCGGGTCTCATATAAGTTGCCAAAAACTCCAAAACTTCCAACACCACCGCACCACTGAAAATGACAAAGACAATCTAAGTTTTTTGTTCGAAATCGTGTCCCATCTGTAAACAGCGGGACCTCCTCTGCTCTCACTGCCAGAGATGGAGGCTGTTTTCCAGCGAGAAGTGCAACAAAGGGACGACTGACCGAGTCACAACTTCTCCACCAGCAATTTCTCTCATACGAGTCGCCCAAAACACTACTTACTGCCACATTACTGTTGTTTCTTCTCATAACGTATCTGTGTGGGGGACATTTCTGTTTTATTCTCTCGAAAGCCCCGGTGTTATCCACCGAAGGTTCTGTTGTTGTCAGACTCTGAATGTTGACCCAGACGGCAGAGAGAAATGTCGAGGATGATATTTGTTATAAAAATGACCCCAAGCCACCGTCTCTTCTTTTAGGCAGACTGATATTCACTCCATCTCAGATACCAACAGCAGTTTTTCGAGAGCTACTTGTTGTTTTGTCAGAAATATGTTTAATCAGACTTTGTCTAAAAAGCAATAAATGCCACATATTTGGTATCAAATTGAAGTGGAAATTGTGATTTTTTTTTTTCAAATGAAAACAAATTGTGATTGTCAGTTTGTTTCTGTTTTTGAGACAGAGCTGTTTGTGTAGGGTGAGCGGGAAAATTCTCATTTAAGTGAGGATTCTGCATCAACTTTCTAGATTTCAGTTGAGGTCTAAACAGAGGAAACGACGTTCTTCTGCCTCAATAATTATTAAAACCACCAGATAACACATTGAAGTGATCAGGTTTGGAACTAACATTTCTCTGACCACTGTGTTTTGACGGTAGATGGAATTATTATCTTAAAAACGACTGCATTTCCCAGGATTCCCTGAAGGGGTTAGTGTGCTTCTGTTCCCATGATAGAAAATGTCTAATTTTTGAGGAAAATCCACAGTAAGCATGTGTGATTTATGATAGCGTAGCCAGTATAGTGCAACCCCAGTGGACAAATCAGGAATAGCAAATTACAATTATTGACTTCCTAGCCCTAACCCTGACTCTTTCCTTTCCACTGATGAGATATCTTATTTAAGACACAACACTTCCCTGAAAGTTGCTGTTTTCACGGCCAGGCCATTGGGGACGCTCTGACGCATCGTCACCTGAAGAAGAAGAGAACCACTGGAACTGAGCAGCAGAAGAAGACGATGGTGTCATCTAGTATGAAAACATCGGTGCTCAGCGGCAGATCTACGGGTCAGGGAGCAACGTGACCCGGCCACAGAGCGGGGCCGCTCATGCTGCAGCCCCCGGACCTCCACAGCAGCCGGGAAACAACAAGGCTGCTCTTGACCACAGCCCCTGGGAGTCACACCGCAGCAGGGGCAGAGAGCGCTCCAGCCCCCGGGCTTCTCAGACAGAGTGTTTCAGGCAGGGTCAGGGGACACACACAGCCAATGTTAGCCACACTGGTGATGTCACACCAATAAAACAATAAAAATAAAAATGTTAAGTCAATATCCTGCTTTAAAAAGTCTGACAAAAACACATTTTTCTCAGTTTTTTGTTTGAAAAGTGGATTTTTTTTTTAATGCAACCAACCAACATTCAAATGCTAATTAAAAAAAAGAATAAATGAAGCTCGAGCTAAACTTTTTTTTCTTTGTTTCTGAAACTATCAGATCTGTTCAGATCTTTTGATATATTCCATGTTAACATATTCACAGAACTGAATATCCTGTGTATGTTGAAAACTCAGTGAATTTAGTCAAAAATGCTGCTGCTGGCTGACAGCTTTTTAAAGGACATTTCTTTAAAATGTATTTACTGTAATTTATCATCATAACCATGATATATCAACAAAGATAATAGGCCGTAATTACTGTTTTAGTTTGGCCATCTCATGTTAATTAGAGTTAAAACTAATGGTGATTATTAGCTGAATGAGTTGTAAGAAATCATGAATTATCTAGAAGTTTATAACAGTTAAATTGAGCGATATGCTACTGGAGTCTGGCAGTGAAGGACTCGACTTCTCTCGTTATTGTCAAATTACGATGCTGCGCTCGTCTTGTGCTCCTGCAGCCTGCCTGAGCTTCCTCCAGTCTGGGGATGAGGGGATGTTGGGGGGGAAACCACCCACTTCAATCATAGATCGTACATTGAGTAGGATTTCAACCTATTTAATATACTGTCTATGTCTATTTGGACTGCAGTACTCATTTTTGGACATACTGGTGCTTTAAGCATCCGAACATGCAGGGAGGTAAAACTGAACCTAAAAAAAAACACATCACGAGAAAATATAAGTAAAGTATGGCAGAAAAGTAAATCCACAGAGAGGCTCGTGAGCCATGAGACAACTTCTATTATCTTTCTAAAGTGCGGTATGCACGCTTTGAAGTTCAGTGTGTGAGGGGCTCGGCTGCTCTCACAGGAAGTCAACCACAGTAGGGTGTTCACTTTCAAAAACCTCCATCTTTAAGCCCCTACTCTGGGGCTGGCACACATATCCCTCTCTCTCTCAGCTAGGAACGAGAAAGAGAGGAAAGAGAACAAAGAACAGGAGAGAGGGAGAGGGGGAGAGGTGGAGAGGAAGAAAGAAAGATGAAGGAAAGTAGTTCTGGGTCAGATTTAGACTGGACGATATTCAGGCTGCGCCAGCCTCATGGATGCCAAGTAGAATAATCTGGTCTTTTATCTCTGAGCCATGGCAACTGCCGGGTTTCTTGTAGGTACGCAACCCCCCCCTAAAGACCACCAAACACACACACTCATGCACACTTTCTAAAACTACAAAAGAAAGCCCAAAGCAAAAGGCTAAGTACAATTAACTTACAAACAAGCACCCTCACATTACGTCATTTCCAGCTCGTGATTTCCCCAAATACAGCGAACGTACAGAAGCGCAAACACATCCCGCGCAGGCCTCCATAAATAATTCACCCATTTTCTTAAAATAACCCATCGCCCTTTTAAAATATACCCTCTTTTCTTTGTGCAAACAACCCTGCAGCTCGCACAGCAGAGTGGTCATGGAGTAATTATTTACACGTTCCACCAGAGAGCACTGATAAGAGCCCGTACAGGAGGAGAGAAGGAGGGGGGGAAGTTTGTTCAGGTAGCATGTCAATCTGCGGCCCATTAGCAGGTGATGCCAGGCAGGCATGTTCAAAGCGGCTCCCGAGGTACGACGGACCCTTCTCTTCTGAATAATTGACTGCCCACGTCTTCCCGCTCCCCTCTCTATCTCCTCTGCGTCACCTGCGCAGCTCCTCTCCTCCTATTGTTCTCCCCTTCTCTCCGTCTTTTGTGTTTTCTTTCCTACTTTTCTTCCACCTACCGCTCTATCTTTCCCCCTCCACCTTTCCATCACTCTCCATCCTCCCAAGGCTGTGCAAATTGTGAAGGTTGCTTGTACGTATAGGCACTTATGTAACGGATGAGATAAAAAAAAAAAAAAATGCGTTCGATGTGAGACATCCTTGGAGAGGCGAGGCATCTTTCAGCATGTTTACTTCTTCAGGACAATTTTTAACACCACAGCTGCTGTTTGGTAATGCATGCAGACAGTGACGGGAGCAGGAAACTGGTGCAGCAGGACTGAAATCCTACATGTTTCCTCTGTTTCTAAAACACTTCCGATAGATTGAGAGAAGATTTGAGCGAGAGTCTTGAATACTGAGCAGGCTCAGGTGAGACACAGACCTGGAACGGAGTGAGGGTTGGCAGAGGACGGGAGGAGGGTTTGTTACACCACACAATGACACTCGAGAAATCCACCTGCGCTCTCTCTGACACACAATGCCTCCTCCTGAATATGGAAACCCCCTTTTTCTGGCACAACTGTGTGGTGAGGCGTGATCAGGGTTGGGAGGGTTACTCGGATAAAATCACAAATTACTCATTAAAAAAATGCAGTCAGTAAACTAATCCAGGTATCATAAGATTAAAGTAATGTAACTTGATTATTTTACATTACTTTTGGACTACCTGTTGAGCCTCATAAAATGCTTAATGTTCATTGTTTGCTTTATATTGTTTGTCCAGCTATAGCGGTTATTTTTGCGTATTTAAATGCACATTATTAGTTAACACTCACACGTAGGGGTTAACTGGCAAACTTATTCCCAACACATACTTCCTGGTCACCAGCATCAACACCTACAGTCACAAAATATTTTTTAGTCATAGTAACATTGACGGGTTAGCTAGTTGCCTGCATTTCTGTGTAGCAAACATTAACAGATGGTCCATGTAACGGTTGGTCTGTACAGCTAACATTAGCCGTTGTCTCTATAGCTAACACTAGCAGTTAGCCTGTGTAGCTAACACTACATGTTGGTTTGTGTAGCTAACACTGGTGGTTAGCCTGTCTAGCTAACTTTAGTGGCTAGTTTGTGTAGCTTAGTGGTTGGTCTGTGCAGGTAACGTTGGCGGTTGGTCTGTGTAGCTAATATAAGCAGATGGTCTGTGTAGCGAATGTTGGAAGTTGGTCTGTGTTGTTGTTGCATTTGGTCTGTGAAGCTAACGTTAGTGGTTGTTCTGACCTGTTGCTTTAAATTAGATGCTGAGTTCTTGGATGATGACAGTATTTTCACAGCTGAAGGCAGAACTGTCACTGTACTGTGATGTTGTTCCACTTTTGTGATTTAAAGACAAAATAATGTCGAAAATTCCACTCAGTGAAGCATTTTTTCACTAGAGGCCATGATAATGAACTGACTGTAAGATTAGCTGCTTTCACTGACACCAGAGTGGTGGTGAGAGACTCATGAAATGTTGTACGTGTGCACCCTGCACATGGTAGTTTATCATACTTTATTTTAATATGTATTATAGAATTGTAATCCTGCTGATAATCCCCATTTGTATCTGTAATCTGAGTTTTTGATCCGGTCTTTTTTTTTTTTCCTGTAACTGTAATGGATTACAGTTACCTGTTCTTTCTGTATCCCAATTATTTTATCCCGTTAGATGTCATCTGTTGGTCCCCAAGCCTGGGCACGATATATTATCTCGAGGAATCAAATCAAATCTCGACGCCTCTCCTGCCTCCCTTCGATACGCGGCGCAGCATCTGGCTGAGGCCATTAATGAATGCCGCCTTATGCCATCTTCTAATGGAATTGCCTTGTCTTGGAGTTCACTGCTGTGACACCGGCTCAGCAGTGGCAAAAAGATTACTAGAAAGATTAAAAGACAGAATAAACCAGAGGCTGCGGCATGACAGGCAGCCGGGCCCTGAGATCACACATTAGATAATTGGTGCAAAAAAAATCCCCCGTCTCTGTCTCTCCTCTGTTTTCTGCTGAGGTCTGGAAATGGTGGGCAGCAGATCCCCGCCTGGCGTGCTGTCACACCTCCGCAGTGAAAACTGTTTGAAGAGGCTGGAACAAAGCCTGCGTGGTGTATGTTATGTCTGTGTGAAAATGTTGCCTTTGTGGGCCCAGTGATGAGCCTAAATCCAACGGCGTAGTTACGCAGCTGGTTAGATTTGGGAACGACGCGGCGTCCGTCTTCCTGACATACACAAATTCACACAAAGACAAGTACACACACACACAC
>JAJHUR010075625.1:0-10052 GCA_027495735.1 Lutjanus campechanus | reverse complement strand
TTTTTAAAAACCAAAACTACAGATAACAGTATAAAATATCCAACATCTATGAGAACAAATACACAAACTGAACTGCTACAATGACATAGAAGAGACCTGATAAGACTGACACCTGAAATATTCTTCTTTTCAACATATTCTAGTTTTGCAAACAGAGCTGAAGTGGAGGCAGGAATAATCTAAACCTCAACCGGCAGACCCAAATAACCACAGTCATGTTGGACAACTTGCGAACACGGTCCTCGACCTTAGTGACATTTCAGGCCAACCTTTCTAGGAAGTTGCCACAAATAAAAGTAATCCTCGATCCGCACTGTGTGACTGCAGCTGCAGACGTTTCACAGCCTCTCTATCCGGTGTGTCAGTGTCTACAGGAGGCGTGACTGCTGGACATGGTCTCCTTTCTCTGCTCAACTATCTTTACAGACCAGATCTATTTTACAGAGGCAGCTTACATCTGTAAAGAATGACATTCACTTCTTTGGGGAACAGTGTGTAGGATTTGATGGTATGTAGCGGTGAGCTTGCAGATTGCAAACAATATTTGCCTCACCCTCGTCTTCATGTTCAAACCGTCCGTAGATATAAAGGGTTCATTCTAAGGTAATGAAAACATAATGATTCTTATTTTCAGGTGATTATACACTAATGAAAACATACTTATATTCCATTTCTGCCACATTAAGACACCAGATAGTCCTAAATCTTACACACTGGATATTTAATGTGCATAAATGTCTATATTTATTGACATTTGCCTTCATTAATTATTGACTTTGTCTTATGTACATATACCGAAGCTAAACTAGTTTAATGTGTTTGATTATGTCACTTCTCTTTTGTCTGTGAGGCAGGAGATGGAATGTCACACAGGTGTCCTTCTGTCAATATTCACTGTTTAGGAAATCCATTAATCCATCCACTAGCTATACCTGCTTATCAATGAGGGTTGCATGGGGCTGGAGGAAAATCCCAGCTGACAGTGAACGATGGGTCACTAGTCAATCATAGGGCTTATTCAGGACATACAGATACAAAATAAAGATGAGACGACGTGTTGCGTAGAGCGATTAAAACAAGTTCAGTACCTTCACAAAGTATGTTACCACATCGATCATAAATGAGCTGAAAATGTACATTTAAAAGCCTTGTAACATGCTAAAACTGACACCAAAACTACTTAAACACTGGAAATGTAGTTGATGGAAAAACAGCTTGATGATTCTCTGCCACACAGCTGCACCCAGTGTACATCTGGATGGTAATTAGGAGCATCTCACTGGCTGGATTGGATTAACCCTAAACCCTAACCCTAACATATTTCACTTATATGTATACATACTCATATTTAAACCAAATCTAGCCCGGTTTGAACCAAAATGTTTCTGACCTGCTATAAAGTAACGCGATGCTTATTCCTCTTGCAAATATGAAAATCTGACATCATGTTTTGTTTCAGCAGTCAGCTGTGATCGTTAGTGTCAGTTCAGATGAAGTTACATGAAAAATTTAGATAATGTAATAAAGATTAATGTTTCGTGGTTACTTTTTCCAACATATTCTAATAATTGAACTAAACATTTCACCATGTGTGTTGTTACAGGGCTGATGGCCAATTAACAGCTATAATAATTTATTGTTTGTTAAAATGCCACACATAATCTCATTTGTGATACTGTTCCACCCTAGAAACATTCATTTTGGGAACTGACATGACCTTAACAAGGCAATGCTGTTAATTAATAATTTCATACTGTTTACAACACTTCAGGTGTTTTAGCAACGTGTTTACTGAAGGTCTGACACCTCCAGCAACATGTAAGCAGAGTGAAGTTAGTTTGATTTTAGTGTCTACAGTGTTTCTACAGTGAGAGTGCAGGTGAGTCAGAAATCATTCTCTATCAGCTCCTCCAAAAAGAACCCAGTTGTCAATCATGGACATGCTCTCTCACCTTTGCTCCACATTTTCACTCAATAGGAGCAAACACACTAACAGAGACGCTATAGTAGTTCAACATATTTGAAGTCCAGCTGAAACTACAAATGTCACCATCAAAAATCATGTCAAACTAATTTATTTTTTATACCCGTTACTGTCTGGAGAGGCACCAGAGATACATCTTAATAATGTTAAACAAACCTGCACCGTTAGCTGACATGTCAAGGACATCCACACATGTTCAAACTTAGCTTAATGGTCAATTCATATATATTGCTCAGATCCATTTTTTTTGTTTTACTAATATTTTAAATGTGGCCAGAATCAGATACCAGTGTGAAGAGGTCACAGTCCTGAACTGACCTGCATGCACGAGAGATGAAAATGTCACTAGAATTCACTAGAAGATGATATTGAGGATGAGGAGAAAGAGATCGAAATGTTTAATTATGGCTTTCTGTGGAGCAATGCCTGCTACTTCTGTGCTACTTCTACAACTCTGCAACAAGACACTGTTCAGACAGGGGCAGCACTGCAATAAATAATCTGTATTGAATTTGCTTTATTAACGCCTCTTTTTCATCCCTTTGTTCATTTTACACACAAGTAGGCCTGCAGACACACATGCACGTATAGTGGGAGAGGTGGTAGAATAATGGGGCTTCCCCGAGTCAGCAAGAAGTGGTGGGTGTGGTGCAGTGCCCAGGAGGTGAACTGGCACCCGTCTGTGCAGCCAGTCCACGCTCCACGCTGAAAAGATCAGATTCCATACGATGTGTGCTGTTCACACCATCATGAAAAAAAAAAACTGATTTGAATCACATAAAAAATGGATTTGGGCCACCACAAGATTTTACATCAAAGTGACCAATCTTGACATTTGTGGGAAAGTTTTTAAGCCATTTCATGTGCCACAGCTGACTTGGTAATTAGCTTTTTAGTTTGCGGACTGATGTTAGCTGTGTACTTTTCCACTGTGGATGTTTATTAGAACATTCAGTAAGCCAAGGTGCAACACACAACATTAGCTAGAAACTTGTCCAGAGTTCAGTTTTGGTTTTATTTACTTACTAACATCTGTACAGTAACAGTCTCCTGTTGCTGCCCAAGCAGCTAAACTCAAGGTGAGAAAATCTCTCTGAGGTGGTAAAAATGTTGACATACTTATTCAAATGTCTCAGTCAGTACTGGTGTGAGGCTTTCTTTTTTTTTCATTACCCTGAATTCAGCCACTCAGGTAAGAGGCTGACCTGGTTTTGGTTGTTGGGGCCACACAGAGCCTGAGAGGGAGAGCGCAGACACTACTCAGGACGGGAAAAAGTTCAAAACACCTCTTACCTTCAGTGTGCCGCCACCACTCCTAAAGACAAACCTAAGTCTTTGACTGGCTTTATGCAAACACGACAAGTTTACGCGTGAAAAATATATAAATTTGATAAATTTTTTTAATCTCAAAAGAGAGTACAGACCATGTAATTTACAATACAAATCTGACATAAAAAAAACAAATCAACAACAAACATGGAATTTCATTTAAGTTGGACATTTTAACAGATTATATTGCAGACATGTAGATGTCAGAGAGCCATGATGATCATAGAAATTAATATTGATTTTCAGTTTGTCATTATCAGGGTTAATTTAAACGTAAATTGATCACATGATTTTATTCATATCACTCAGCCCTACTGCTGTGTGTGTCTCGTGTGTGTAAGTTCAATTGAGTTTATGTGTTTGTGCTGTGTGAGTGTGTGTGTGTGTGTGTTCCCACTGAGCTGGGGACAGGGCCACAGGTGAGATCCCTCTAAATTACACACAAGTGGTCATTAATTATAGATGACACTTTGGTCACATAAACGATTTCATCCTCAAATGAGGTCCGAGGGCGGCCGCTACTGAGGTCCACCATGTGTGTGTGTGTGTGTGTGTGTGTGTGTGTGTGTGTGTGTAAGGGAGTGTGTGTGCATGTGTAAATTAGAGCGCCATCACCTGTGGCCCTGTTCCCAGCTCAGCAGGAAACACGCACACATGCACATGTGGACACACACATTAGCATGGGTGTGTTGATGGCTGCGTGTGTTGGTGAATCCGGCGGCCCCATCCAGCACATCGCAGCGCTTTGATGAACACACTCATTATGCTAAAGAGTACTCCATGCCTGGGCTTCCCTGTGCCTTCAGGAAAGGTTAACTCAGGATGGTTACACAGCACAGCGAGAGCCTGTGGGCGCACGGGGGCACAGCGGCTCTGGAGGAGCGCACTGACGGTGTTAGATGTCTCAGGACCAAAAATAGATCTGGGTATGCAGAGCAAATATCATGGGAACATCAAGGCGCCATCATCGATGCCACAGAATAAACAAACATCGCAGGTGAAGCCACAGCAGCTTTCACGCTGCAGCGCAAAGGTCCCAAATCAGATGTTCTCCCTCAAAGATCTGAGGTCGTCTGATTAGTGTGGAGAGCAAAAAGCTGCATGGAGGCCAGATTTTCCAAATGTGATCTGGGCGGCATAGAAAAGTGGTGCAACATTGGATTGTGCTTGCTTGTGAGCTTGAATTTAAAGCTAGTCTAAGGAACTTTCATATTGCGTTGATTTTGGAGGCCCCTGTGGACAAAAGGAGTGGTGTTTCCGTCATAATAACCAGAAAATATATGTCTTAAAGAAAATTATCTGAAAACAAAACACTGGTTAACATGCAACCCACCGTAAATTTGTAAACACAGGCTTGTTTCATTTGATTTACAGGAGAAACTGACTCTTGAGACTGTCTCATAACCAGTTAAAACTCCTTGTAGTAGCTTTAAATTAGCTTGCTAGCATTAGCTACCGAAGCATGATGAGAGTTAGCATATAGCTAAATTTACCGCTTTAACATAAGTTCAGTATTGGTTATTGGTGGTTCTGGTTTGCACTGGCGAAGTTTTCTTAATAATACTGTAGGTGCCCAGTAATGTCCATTATATATTCAACTGCAAACAATCAAATTTTGGTCTAAGTATGTTGTTTTAGCATCAAAACGTTGCCCCATGTGACCTGATGTTGGTGGAGAGCATCACTGCTCTAACCTGTGTCACTGCTTTTGCTAATGGATGAGTGGAAATAAAAATAACAGAGATGGATTCATCCTTTAAAATACTTTCTGACACTCACTGAGAGATTCAGCAGAGTGAATTTGTGTTCACAGATATTCAGATACCAGTGTAACACATTGTTAAATAATACCTGCACCACTCTCACTCCATCGGATTGTAACTTCTCTCTGAAAATCACATAAGCAAAATTTTAATGATTTCTATTCTGTCTGGGAATTACATCCATAATCATCAGTGAAGTATCCCTTCCACAACTGATGATTTATGTCCAGAGCCAACATTTAGTGCCAGTGATGTGTATATGTAACGAGGTGGAAAGTTTGCGTCCCATCAGAGAACTGCAATCAGTGTTAGCCTTTTTATTAACTGTGACCACCGTCTTTCACCAACCTTAACCAACTATTTTAGTTGCCTACCTGAACCTTAATCTATAGTATAACCTATATCTTTTTCTTTTGACGATTTATCATCCTTATTGGATAGTTGACAGTGGAGAGGCAGGAATCATGGGGAGACAGTGAGGGGAGCGGCATGCAGCAAACGTCCACAGCTAGAAATGAAGCAGGGGTTGTGGTTGAGAATTTTAAAAGAATTTTAAAAAAGCATCACAACTGTGAAAACATCATTCTTGACTGGTGATAATGTTTAAACTCATCGAGTTCCTGCCGTGCCACCTAGTAGCAGAATGGCATCAAATTATACAGGATTACGTGATGTTGATATGCGCACTCATCACCTTAATTTGGTTAAAGTGGAAAAATGTGTTTAAGAGTTATGGCAGTTCATGTCAAATCAGTCATTCTTAGAAGAATTTTATTATAATAGGAAACGGTAACAAGATCAGATCAAATGTGTAAAAGAAATAACGAGAAAGAAATGTAATCAAAAAATTCTAAATAGCAGCTTTTTTTTTTGCTATGGATTCATCTTGAACCAGGGAAAAAAACAATCCAGGAGAAAAATATTCCTTTTATGCCTCATGCTTCAGGAGCAATGCAGGAAAGGATAGGATTCAAATCAGCTGACAAAGTCTTAAGATGTCTAAGTGCTAAATAACAAACAGACCAAGAAATAGTAAAGGGAGATGGTTGACTTCATTGTTTAGAAAGTAAACTGAAGTGTCACAATGATGTCTTTTGCTTCAGTTACTTTCACTAAAATTGTTGTTATTATAGTGAATCTACGTTACAATAAAGAGCAAATTTTCTCTGCCCCAAAAAGTTTCTTCTGTGCTACAGTGTCAAATCTGAGAACTGGTTTAACAGTATGAAGATCAGGGAAAAAAAATAAAAAATGAAAAGTATATAAGAATAAAACTGTGTAACAGCACAAAGTTCACTCTTTCTTTTCCTCCACCTCTCCTTCCTCGTTTCTCTCACTATCCGTCTCTTTCCCTCAGAGTCAGAGATTAGTGTGTAATTACATGGGAGATCAGCAAAAAAAACGGGTGGGGGAAAAAAAGGGAGTAGTATATTTTAACAAGGCGGTCGAGGAGGAGTGGCGATGGGGGAGGAGGTGGCGCAGCCCTCATCACGGGCCGACTGATTGTCTGCTTTTAATCCTCAACCTCATTATCACCTCCAGGTCCGGCAGTGGCAGTAAATGAATCTATCTGCCGAGTGTCAAATCTTCACACCTTCACCCTGGTAATCACCCCAAGGTGCAAATACAGAAGATGGATAGAACCAGAGAAATGAAGGGAGCGGGAGAGAGTGTATGACCCCTGCATTTCATCAACAAAATCTCCTTGTTTCATAATTAAGAAAAGCTACATGATGGTGTTTGGTTGGTAATTAAAGCTGATTAAATATTCAGTTTCTTTAAGGTCAAAGCAGTGACGAAATGTATGGATTTGGTACGTATAGGAAGTGAAGAGCCATTACTGCTGTCACATTAAAAACCTAATCATTCAACTGCTGACATTTTTCTTTCTCCAAGTTGTGCTGAAATCTTACTATTTATTTTGAAACCTGTCTACGAACAAAGGTAAGGTTTGAAAAATAAAAGGGCATATGAGAACCATAGTATACATAAAATAAGTGTTTTTATTCCAACTTGTATGCGTTGGATATTTTTATACTTTATTTTGTGCTCTATGAATGAGTGGTTTTACTATTGTTTGAGCTCACTAAGGCAAATTCTAAACTACCATGATGATATGGTAATAAGGTATTAAACTGAATTAATTTTTTCTGTAAAGAGCGCTCTGGCTGATATTTTAAGTTAGTTTGCACAAGTAACACATAGAGATTTTATTTATTCTTCTTTATTGTACTTTTAATTAATGTTAAGCTACACTCCAGCCTGAAAAAACAGTAGATTACTTATCCAGAAATTAACTCATAAGAATCACAAACTGAAATCTAATTACTTCAATTAAAAATAAATCAATTAAAAAGTAAACTTATTGTGCTCCAAACTGATCATACAATGACCCTTCACATTGGCAAATGTCTTTTCACTTTTCACTTCTCACTGTTAGCTTAGAAATTTTTGCCTTTGAAACGCTTAGAAATTAGCTATTTCAATTTTAAGTTATATGATATATGATCAGATTAATCAGGTATAGTAGTAATTAGTTACATCTCACATCTGGAAAAGGAACAAGGAAGGTTGTGTAACTGTCAAAGACCTGTTAATAAAAAATACACAAATGAAAATGTACTCACAAATGCGACTGTTGTGCTAATATAAAGGAATGTAAACAATTCAGCGAGTTTAAGACTCTTGTATGAAATCAAAACATTCATTAACTGTAACTTTATGTTTATTGTGTACTTGTGGCTGGACAAAGAGACATCTAAAAGAAAGAGTCTCTGAGCACAAATATGCTGTTAGAAAAGCAAATTTGGATTACCCCATGGGTCAACCATTTTCATAATCTACATAACAATCCAGAAAGCCGTATAGTTGAAGGTCTAGGAAAAAAAAAAAGAACATTCGGGGTAGTGATATTATTGCAGAAAATAACTATTTATATACATCAAATTCAGGTTGTTTGCAACTGCGCTCACAATCATCTTGCATCTACTAAAGAGAGACTGCGTGCTGAGGATTAAACCCTGAAGAAGGCTGTTTGTGCTGCTACACATGGGTTGTGACTCAGCTCTGTTTTAACATGCACAAGCATTGTCTATGCCTTTGGAATTTCCCAATGAAAAACCAATCTGATTAAAGGATTTTGAACTTTTTACCAGAAGAGTGACTTGACTCTTTCTTATTTTTTTTTTTGAACAAAGCTATTCAGTGTTTAGTTTGGAGTCACTGCTGTAATATTTCTGTATAATATCACATGTGAAGATGCATCTGTACATTTTGTAGTTTCTTGATAAAAATATTTGCAAAATGTTTTTTTTTAATTATAATTGTTACCATTACTGTTTTAATCATTATTACTTCTTAAGGCCTCTTACTATGGAAAAGCTTGAATACTAGTGTCATTATTACTTTTCTATTTAACCAAAGGCTTCCAGGGCATTTCATGGTGCTTAAAGCTTGTTAGCAGTGGCTCATTATTCCTTTCATTCATTCTAGACAAAAACATCATTATTGCAGACTTGATAAGAGTGAAATAAAGCCTTTCCCCCCTCGAGACACGCTGCACTTTGCTTCCATTGTCAGTGAAGTTCCTGAGAAAGAGCCTCCAGCTGCAGGAAAATGACTCTGTGATAAGTTGCAATATACTTCCAATGGACACGAGCCCTTTGGACAAATCCAACAAAATCTATGCTACCTTGAAAAACTATAATCATGCATTATTGAATTGGCAAGGATAGTGTGTAATAGAGAGATCCTAAACCCATTCCCCCTCCTGAATTATTAATTGAATTCAAATAACAGACAGAATAATTTTCTTAAAATATCTCAATCATTTTTCACAAAGGCTTAAAATGGGGGTAAAACAACAGAGATGCAGTCAGAGTGTCCTGCTTATATCCTGGAAAACGACCAAAACAGGAAAACTAGTCACCAACATCACAACATGTTATAACAGTAATAACATGGCGATGACTACCCAACGCCCCCTTTGTTTAATCAGCTTCAAGTTTACAGTCTCTCCCTCTTCTTGGCATTTCTCCAACATGGTGGCACATCCCTCGTAACCATCGGTAACCATTACACGACAGGCCTGTGTTTATGTGAAACCCCCCGCACTTCCCTTTGGATCATTTCGCCAACGTATCTGCATGTTCGAGCAACAAGCAGCAGAAGGATTGTTGGCTAAATGTTGTACTAAGGCCAGGGTAAAATATGATAATGAGTACAAATGGGATTATTAGGAGGCTGCGTGTCATCAGTCTGACTGATCCATGATGTCAAACTAGCCAAGCAAATTCAATTAGGCCTGCAATTACTCCCTGGCGCTAGTGGAGACGTATTGGAGACGTTAAATATTGATGGAAACATAGATGCCACATTTGTTCATCTCCAAAGGTGAACGCATCTCCTCAAGGTAATCACACATGCTAAATATGAAGCCTGGCCATTCGTCACGCCGAGCTCCTCAGCAGATACACAGTCTGTTGTCATGAACGGGAAACGCAGAGCTTCTGCAAATGCACTGTAGGCTTGTGATTTGATTTCTGAGCCATTTTCTTTGTATTCTTTTGTGAAATTGAGACTTATTTCCAGCATTGTTGCTTTAAAAAAACAAAACAAAAAAAAACAAAAAAACAGAGAACCCTGACGTCATTCAAGGACCTGAGGGTCACTCAGCCTTATTTTCAGGACATAAACCTCTACTGATAAAATAAATAATCCTCTACTAGAAGTGGTGTATCTGGACCAAAACCAGAGCAGACACATTTAACAAAGAATTTACAGTAATGTACAATTTAAACCACAGCTTTTCCCCAGTCATGCTGCCATTGGAGTGTGTGCACTGTGCACTAAGATCTGGCTTTAGGCTGATGACAATGTGCAATAGAGGTGCACAGACGTCATTCTCTGTATCTGTATGTATTCACTAGAGGTGGGACTCGATTAAAAAAATTAATCTAATTAATTAGAGGCTTTGT
>JAJHUR010075624.1:11226-22662 GCA_027495735.1 Lutjanus campechanus | reverse complement strand
AAAGAAAGAAAGAAAGAAAGAAAGGAAAGAAAGAATTTTAATGATTTCTTATGACTCATAAACAGACACCAGCTCATTTGACAAACATTTGGTATTAATCTTAACTTTTGGTGTGAAATGTGAAACAGGCAGCATGACCAAAACAAAAACATCATTCCTCACCAAAATGGGAATTTTAAAAGGGAACTTTCTAGGTGTAGCTTTATTTTTGGAGAAGCCAGTGTTTCAACTTAACATGTTTCTTTAACCTCTGATGACACATCATGGTCATTATATGATTTTGTACAGTAAATATATTTCATATTTCTCCTTTAAGTGTAAAATTATTAGCTCTAACTCATATCATGTGTGTCTGATTCTTTACTTTGCCTCTCTAGTCTGGCTAGTAGTGTGATGTATTTCTCTCTTCTACATTTTTCTAACATGTTTCCATCTAATCTCCCACCTGAGAAATAAAAAACGTAATGATTTGATTGAGCTCTACCTTTGTTACCGTGCCCTATTATGGATTTTCCCTCTAGATATCCCCAGGTCATCATCTGATCTCAGTCAGCGGGCTTGGATTCCGCTCAATATGTTCTTACACTCTGATCTCTTCCTCCTTCCCTCCCTCCATCCATCCCTCTCTCCTTCCACCCCTCCCTCCTCTCCTCTCTTTCCCCGAATATTTGCTCCTCTCAGATTTGATGAAGGAATTTAATTAGAGCAGAGAGAGAAAGAAGAAGGAATGAGGGACACAGTGAAGGAAGGAAGCAGAGCAGTAATGAATGGTCAGTGACCCTGAGAGCAGACAGGGTAAAGATAAGTGTGTTTAAATCAGACCTGGTCGATCTGAAGGAGAGAGGCATATTGAACCTTGTTACTACATCAGACCAGGCTGTATATAGATGTAGTGGTGCATTGATGCTGCAACATTGCTTCACTTACAAGTGAAATTACCAGTAAACCCTGAAGTGCCCATGCAGAATCACATGAGTTGAATTATCTACGTGCAGATGCCCGCTGCACCATCACATGTCTCATAATTTCACATTCGGTTTGCTGCCATGGCTCAGTGAGATGACCTTAAACAGGAGTTCTTGTTTCCAGTGTTTTCATATGACTTCCATTAACATAGATTATGTGGGATATAATACATCAACCTTGGATTTGTTTTACAGGACAGCTCAGCTGTGTCCTGTTGTTCAGTGCCAGCGCACATCCTACAATTGTATGGAGATGGATGTGTATTTAGGAAATTCTCAGCTGAAAAATGTATAAGAATTGAAGGATTCCCAAGAGTTGAGAGGGATATAGGTTCAAGGTGGGAGGTTTGACTGTTTTTGTATGAGTCACTAATTAAAAAGGATTGGGTTTCAAGTCACTTGATTCAACAAGTCAGTCACCCAGAGCTTGGTAATCCCCCACTGGCCCCAGTGCCCATACAGCATGTGCATCAGAGGCTTCTGCCGGACAAGCCAGCTAACTTCCGGTTTAGCCGTCAGCTAACTCAAATGGGTTACGATAATTTTAATCGTGCTGCTCCTCTAGACTTTCCAAATTATATCAGACCGATTCTGATAGTGAAGTGAGTCATTTTGTGGGGGTTGTGACACTCATTCAAGGACAGTTACTGACTGTGGCATGGAACTTGTGGGTGGGAGAGAGAGTACTAAGTTGAGACAAGAGCCAAAGCAGTTGCTTTTCTCACAGGGCTCGATCTTGGCTAATACAATCATGAACTTGACACGTTTCCAGAAATACCCTTCATATAAGAGTTGCACAGTTGTGTGAGTGACACATGGCTTCGCCTCGTCTTCACAGTTGGTGCTCGCCACTAGCTGGCAGGAAGGGCGAGCCAATGAATGGAGATGAGGACTCAGGATTCATTCCGAGTCTTAAATTTTGAACGATCGATTCATGACTGGCAGATCATTATCTAGCATGGCTGTAGACTCTTTGTCTTGTTATAAATGATACTGTCTCCAATTTTGTTTTAAAGTAAGTTGTCTGCTACATGATGTTGAAGGTTATTTGTTTTCTTTTATTTGTTTATGTGTGCATGTTATGGTTCCACCTTGAAAATGTGATGGATCGTTTCAGAGGATTTATCGTGGTACAGTATACTGTATATTGAACAGCAATATTAAACAATGTGAGGTAATAGCAGTGACCTTTTGATTCTTCCACCTCTGCAACAGACTTTCACAATGCAGAATCTTTTCACCAACACCAGATATTATTGCTTAGCTGCCTGCTCCAGTTACCATTACCATCTTTGTTGCCTCATATGCCCACAAATTATACTGTATGTCACGACCTGTGATGAACCTATGCTTAGAATAGAGACATTTTAAGAGGAGACCCCCCCAGATAAAAACACACACACACACATACACACACACACACACACCTGCCAATTGCTGTCTTTTCAGTTTCTCATTGTTGCTGTAAGAAAACGAACCAACACCAAGTGCATGCACCCACACACACACGCCAGTTCCTATCTTTTCAGCTTCACATTGTTGCCGTGGAGAAACATTATTCTGTCTGCACACTTATTCTATAGTCCCCATTCTTTGACCTGACGCTATATAAGCATTCTGTCTTATTCTTATGCCCTCTTATTCTGATGGTAATTTGACTGCCTGAAAGGACTGGCAGAGGATTGTTCTGTCTCATTCAACAAAATACGGTAAAAAGTCATTCCTGGGATTAAAAAAAAAGCTCCGCGGTGGATTTCCAGGGCTCTGTTGTCGTCTCTGCAGTTGCCCGTCGGCCCCCCGTTCATATGCTAATAAGCCAGAGCTTGATTGTTTCCTCATATTTTAATCTCCTGCACGGTGTTGGAGGAGGGGGGGGGGGCAGCAGATAGGAGGAGTGTGAGTATGAGGAAGAGATGAGACAGGAGAGAAGAGATGATGGACCAGAAAAAGAAGAGAGGGGCAGAGGCTATGGACAGATGAGGAATGGAGAGGAGGAGACGGAGTTATGTCGGAGGAGGAGAGAAGCAAAATGTTTGATTGGAACGGTGAGGAGATGAGGGACATGAGAGGGCAGGATGATATTATTAATATGCAAGGAGGAGACGATAAGATAAAGAGGGATAGAAGCGCTGCTGGATGATAAGCGGCAGGTAGAAATATACAGTTCACCTTATAAGGAGACATCCAGAGTTCATTAGCAGTGACAAAGAGCTAGAGCTGCTGCTGCAATATTCAACATTTTAAACTTTGAGGGGAGTCACTGAAGAACAATTAAACCGCCATACTTTCCCCTCTTATATAGGTCTGTATAAAACCAATCACGGAGCCCGTCTGCCGCCGCTCATCATGCATACTGCAGGGTGGAAACACTGACCAAAGGGCAATGAGAGGAGGAGCGAGAGAGACTTTCTTGAATAAACTAACGTTCCATTTGCATAAATATACATAATAAAAGAGCTTTGTGCAAAGCTCCTCTTCAATATGCATGTTTTTTTCCCCCTTTTTGTAACGTGCATGCTAGAGGTCATGCAATTAAGAAGGAAGAATGTAGCATATAATTTTTTTTTTTTTTTTGGAATATACTCAGAGAGGAGGAGGGGGAAAAATCAGCGGGGTGGGCTTTTGAAGTATAATGCAGTGGAATGATTTTCTTGGACGTCACTCAGGAAGGGCTTTTCTTTTAGAACGAGACTACAAGGTCAACTGTTTTAGTGTAGTTAGATTTGTTAGCTACTGTGATTGATGCAGACAGGAAAGGCAGCTCATATGCAAGAAAATAACTTTAGCAAGGACTTGAGCCAACATGTGCATATGTATACTGTATGTTCAACATGAGGTATGTGCATTGGCAGACTTGTGGTTAGGATACATAAGTAAAATGTCCTGGACACCATGCCAGTAAGGACATTTAAACTGAAAAAAAACTGTTGGGTTTTATTTTTGGGAGCCATATATGCTGCCGTGCATGGACTAAAGCATTTTCTGTGGTTCTGTTCTTGTTCTTTTTTGGAAGCACTGCTCTTGGCCAGGTGTATCTTGCACATACCCGGAATTCAGCCACTACATTTGTTCCATCCTAGCTTGTAGAAACAGCACTATTTTCTGGTGCCTCCAGATCGAGTAGCGGAGGAGAAAAATGTCCATAACATTCCTGTCTCTTTGTTAGAGACTACACCAGTGCACCGCTCTATCGCTAGACACAAATGTCAATATTGAGAGATTCTGCAAAATCCCGGATTATGTTCAGTGCCAAGGTTCTTCTCACTTTCTGCAATATCAGTGAATGGCCATATGGTTATGGTCAGATCTTGGCTATGGCAAATAAAGTATGACTAAAGTATGGCTAGGGTTAGCAACTAAAACACTTGGTTTAAGGGAAAATTCATCAATTTTTGTGTGGCTGTTCAATCAGTATTGATGATAAATGTAGTCAATTGAAGCAATAAATTGTTTACTGCCTGCTGTATAGACCAAAAAAGTTGAGCTCTCCTGCCTACACATACCAGAATACATTGTACACAACTTTCTGACACCCACACCCATGTTGCTGTGTATCACCGCCCTATAGCTATTACTTTGTTGGCCAAAACATAGCGTTAGGTGACAAAAATACTCATCTAGCACGCCCCCCCTGGACACATAGAGTTGGAGACATGAAATCCAAGCTGAAATAGCCTGTAGTTCTTCCTTAATACTAAAAACAGTGCGTTCACATCACTGCTGCAGGAAGAACAACAGATTTTGCAGCTGTAGAACTTGGTCCGTACAGCACCACTGAGGGATTTAGACATGTTCTAAAGTCTGCTATGATTAACATTTTGTATAACATGGTTTTCCCACATAAAAATAAAAGGCCTAATATCAGAGACAAGCAGAAGTATCAGACCATTGTTACTGCCCCTGAAAAATTAAAACATTTCTTGGATGTCTGTGACAGAAGGTAAAATCTGGTCCCCTGTATGAAGGTTGAACATACTACGCACCCACCCTTACCTCCACATGCGTATGTTCCACTTTGCTACATATAGGGAACACTGCATCCTGCTTTGATACTTATAATTAACATTGGATGTAAATATTGAGGTGTAGAATAGTCTAATACTGTATGTACATGGCTGGTTGGTATACTGGGACTGGGTGCACCAATAGCAACACACAGGAAGGTCCAGAGTCAGTAATCCTACCTTTGACCTCCCTGCTGTATAAGGTGATGGTCCAAACCACTGAGCAACTAGTTTTTTGAACATTTTTGCCAGATAAACATAATGATATCACTGTAATTCATTGTTAATAGCTTGTATAGTTCAGCACATTCAGAAGCCCGCGACTCATGCATTTGACATGAACCCGACTCCAACCAGCCTTTTCTTTTCTGTGTGCGAAGTGGTTTTAGAATTGACTGACTTTTACACAAATACATGATGATGATTTGTACCAACAATTTTAGGGAGTTTAAGCTCTAGAATTACATTATGAGAACAAATAAACACATGTATACAGAATATACCCAAATAAAGACAAAGTTGTTGCACAAGCTCATGTTGGTGGGTTTTCCCACAACCCCCCACACAAACACAGACACACAGCCTTGACCCCAAGAACAATAGCCGTGCAGCCTGAGGCAGATTCAAATCAATCTCCAGTTAAACAGCTTGCCTGTACACTCACACATAGCCTGCGCCTCCCCTCACGCTGACCCTCTTTCAAAAACACAGCCACAGGAATTTGCTGAGAGTTCAGCAACTCACCACAGTCTCTCCATCATCTCCTTATCTCCCACCAGGTCAGTCAGCACCAAGCCCAAACTGGATGTCCTCCTGGGATGTTTGTGCAACGTGTTTATGACAGCCCAAGTGTTGTTGATGCTGTTGTTGCTGATGTTAACAAGAGAGATAGAGAGGTAGACGGCGGGAACACGCCATTCCACTGGGAAGCAACCTAGACGACCTGATCTTCCGAGGAGACTGAGAGAAACAGGGAAGGAGTCGTTTTGAAAGGGGACTAAGAGAGTGATGTGAGAGGAGAGGAAATTAGGGGAGAGGTGAGAGATAAACAAGAAGTCTAGAGAGAATGAAAGAGGAAGTGCGTGAAATGTAATGGTGGATAGATGAACAGGCAGCATATGAGTGCAGAATAAAAGTGGCTTCAGCACACCGCTGCCTCTAAAATGTAGGAACAAAGACTATTTCAGGAAGAACTGACAGAATGAGCTTTTATTATGGGAGTTAAGGGAAACATTTTATGAAAAAGATGAGCAATTTTACCAGCAGTATATTTTTATGCACGTGTTAACAATATGTATGTTTGAATACAGTTTGCTATACTGCAAACGTTACGTTTTAAAGGCATACAATGAAGTTTTTCCTAAAAAAAAAAAAAAAATTATGTATACACTCATATAAACATAATCACACTCAATCATCACTTAGGACCCACTAGAAGTGATTGGTGGTGGCTCAGTCTACACAGTAATCTGCCTATATTTCCTTATTTTCTCATATTTTGCTTTACTGAAGATGTTTCTAGGTTTCAGCCTATTTGAGAGTGGTGTACGCACTACACAGGTTTTGAGGGCTCTATAAAAACATAGCAGCCAAACAATGCATCACGTTCTCCGTCCATCTCTTTCCTCTGATCTCTGCTTGTGAGAAAGAGATATACACACATAAATGCACACAGGCAGAGCAGACTGAGGATTGCTGTGGCTATATTCAAACAAATTCCGCACAGAGGAAAGGGTGTGTTTCTTTATGCTTTAGAATAAAGCTGTGAAACGATCAGAGGATAACATTTTATTTCTCGGATTCACTGTTTTCTTGCTGACGGTGCTCCCTGTCTTACTGCACTCACTATATCTCTCTCCCTCTCTCTTGCTTGTTGAGCCGTGGAGGAGGGGACAACTTTGCATGGGGCGTTTACAAACAGTCCTGCATATTCTACCTTTAATTTAATTTTAAAAGCTGTACAAATGTTGTAGTCTCTCGATCCTCTGTTCCTCTGATGAGGCATTAAATAGGTCATGCACACTATATTCAGAAAAGGTCAACTATCTGCATTACTAATTAAAGTGATCTTTTTTCCATTCTGATTGACCTTACAATGATCTTAAATTTAGGCTGATGAAACTTGCAGACACCCTGGTAAAATATGATATCCAGTTATTTTTGCCTCAAAAAACTGCATAGTTGAAAAACTTAAACAGAGTTAAATTACAATAATTATGCCTGCATGTGCTCAAGGGTGTAGTTAAATCTAGTATTACACTTGTAAAATCTAGTGGTTGGTGAGGTATGTTTTTGTCCAGTGACAACCCCAATCATAATGACTGATATTTGACATGTATTTTAACTGCAGATTTGTTCAGGTCATTACCATAAATGGCATGAAAAGAGGTCTTTGAAAGTTTTTTTTGTTAACTTAATGAAACATACAGACATTGTGTATAAGTCTTCACTCTTAACAACTCAATTATCTGTGTGTTTCACGTAGGAACATGGTTGGGTAGGATTTAGTGGCATCTAGCTGTGATCAATTGCAAACTTTGTATCACTCTCCCTTTCCAAGGGTGTAGGAGTGTAGGAGAACTGATGATGGCCTTGAAACTCTTCAGCCTGTCCTCTCTGGGCTACTGTAGAAACACTGGTGCAATATGGCCTCCTCCATGAAGGAGGACCTGTGCCCTCTGTAGATATAAATGGCTCATTTTTAAGGTAACTAAAACACGATTCTTACACACAGGCTGTGTGTGTGTGTGTATGTGTGTGTTTGTGGTCAGTTCAGCCTCTGCCTGAACTCAGCACTCACCAGAAACCCTGGTTCTTTCTGTTTTTTTGCTCCAGTCTCTTTTCGTTTTTCCCCTCTCATCTCTGTATGTTCATGAAGTTATGTTAAAGTGCGTTAACTTCCAAAATTTGAAAAACAAACTCTGAGCGCTTCACCCGCCAGTAAATGAATCAGAGCAGAATTGAGTGTGACTCCAGTGTTTATTCCTCCAGTCTGGCCAACCCTCTGCACCAGCGTTTCGTGCAGTGTTGTGCATGAACGTGCTAAACCAGCGTGCGTGTTAGAGAGCCAGTGTGCGAATATCGATAGAAATGTCAGCATGATGTAAAAACTTTGTTTGATCATGCAGCCTGTGAACTACGCTGAAGAGTAGAAATTGTGTTACATTAAGAGACAGACCTATACCGATCTGTTATTTTCACTTGTCTCCTCCCTCTCTTCTTCTTCCTGTCCTGTATTATGGTGCATTCAGTTTCCACTGGAAATTCAGAATTTCAAGCTCCTACATGGAAATTTCATCAGTATGTTGGTGTTCAAGTTTGTTGTGTGCTGTAGTGTAAAACATTCTCAAATTGTTGTGATTTGTTGTTAATAAGTATAGATATGAGTAATCCTGGGACTTCATATTAAAACTGATGCATGAATATCATGCACTACTTAGTATGACATTATTATAAAGACTCTGTTGTCCCTTGTTGGAAGAGGCTGTATTAAAATTTAGATTTAAAAAAATCCCCGGAAGAAATTAATGCAAACTAGCTAATTTCTGAAACTGTGGATGAACATGAACTAGTTCATTTTAAGCTCTCTTTAAGTGTGAACTTGCACAACCGTGGTTCTGTTGAGTTCAGGGTCTGCTTGTCGGCTCTGTCCCTCCGCTCCGCCTGGTCCTTCTCATACAACACTGGGCAAAAGCACTGCAGTACACACAAATTATTCACTCAAGTTCAATATTTTCAACTCACAGGAATACATCTTTGCACTTTCTATTTAAACGCCATTATTTTCAGGTGATTATAAACTAATGAAAACATACTTGTGAATATTTCATTTCTGCCATATCCTGACAATAAACCTTTGTAAATCTAACACACCTTTAAAGAAGCCACATTCCTTTTTTTCCTGGATTTCCAAGCTTTTCATGGCAGGAACTGGATTAAGAAATGATTTAATAAAATAACCCTCAGGTATGATTTGCCCAGACATATCATTTACTCTCGAGACTAATGGCTATACCTCTAGCCTACACATTCCTCAACTTGACACTTGGAAACCTGTAAGTATTCTGTATAGGATATCATTAGGCTTGTCTCCAGGAAGGGTATTTATACCTTTACACAGTATTAACGGAACTTGCTGCAGTCTCCTCACCTTCCCCTAAGCATAAATATACTGCATTTCCTGTCTTTATTTTCATTATATAAAGTATTTATTTTCTGTGTGGTGATTGTAACACCCCAAGGGCACATCTTCCAATAAAACAAAGACTGTACATGATAGTTTGGCAATCGATTTATTTTTGTAAATTCCTGAAAAGATGATTTGTTGTTTTTCAGAGTTTCCGACAGAAGCAGTAGCCAGGGCTTAATTTAGCTGCTTGTGTAATCTCTAAACGGGGACGGTATATTAGGAGCCATGTTTCCATTCCGATGTATTCATAAGCTCTTCCTTAAACCCTTCCGCTGCTGTGTTTAGAGGCACAGAGAGTAAGAGAGAATCTCAGCGCTGGACCCAAAAATAGCCCACGTTCTTTCCTCTGTGTTTCAGGAAGCATCAGACGAGGCCCGGAACAACCCGCTCTCCCATGTCCCATCCTCTTTCCCCCTTATCCTTTCTTGTTCGGTTCTCCTCGTCGGCCATCCCCGTTTCACCATCGCTCTATTCTTTTCTCTGCCGCCGTCCCTTTCACCGCCTCTCTCCCCCATCTCTTCATCCCTTCCTTCCTACCTTTCACCCAAAGTTCACCTCTCACTGGGACTGTGCAGCTCATCTACTCTCCTTCCTCTCTACCATCACTTAGTGAGACATTTTCCAGCCCTCCATCTTTAATGGACTCACACTGAATACAGCTCGTTAATGTCTTCACATAGACGCCCACATGAGTGAGAAACATTGTGATGCATCATATTAAATGCGCATTGAGGAGCATATTGCCAAGGATGAGCCTTGGTAAATGTATAGAGCAGTCATAACAGCAAATGAATGGAGTCATTGTTGGCTATAGCTGTAATCTCTAAAGCCATGTTACTGTCTCTCAGTCTGTCTTTTATTTCTGCATCTCTGTCATGCTCAAACAAAGATCAATGTGCATAGATACAATAGCGGCACACTGTCACACACAGAGAGCCTCAGTATGCAATAATGAAAATCGGTTTTGCTGAAAATAGCAGGGAAACCTGACCTTAGCAAGGTCACCATACTGTTACCGGAACTCTGGAAAGAACTGAGCTGTGGTTGTATGTGTGAGTGTGTGTGTGTGCGCGTGTGTGGGGAGGGGTTAGTTGAAACCCATTTGCAGAGCTTTCCAGGAGCTACTCATTGTTTGGAGATCCAGGAGAAAGATCCAGGTGCATCAAAATTTAAAACGGACAAATTTCTGTGGAAAAAAAGCAGGTGCAAGGTCAATTCACACAAATTGTTTGTGTCAGGCTGAACTCTGGTGAACTTATAGACATGTGAATTCTCGCCTTGCACCAACAGCAAGCCATTTTTGCAGTGTCGACCTTTGACAAAACGAGCTGAAGAGTTCAAAATGGAGGACGCTGTTGTAGCTTATTAGCTCTTTTGCACGATAAACTTTTATTTAACCTCCTCTGTCGGGACCACAAGAGAGGAATGGTTTGCAGTCGGGTTGATGCACAAATATTCTTAAGAAACTGTGTGAACTTGTGACCCAGCTAATGAGCTTGTTAACTGACGGGTAGCAATCTTTCTAGTTTGGAGGGCTGTTTATACCATTTGTTAACTCTTAATCAAGTGAAATTATATACAATCTAAAGAACAAAATATAATGTGAGTAAACAGCCAAATACAGAGAAAATAGGAAGCAGCTCAGAGACCAACTGTGACTGACCACCACTTGTATATTTGCAGTGTGCTAGCATCTAAGTGGTTAGCTCACCTGCTATAGTTGTTTTATCAACAAGCCATGCCTCTACAACCACGCATTGGTTAGTCTCAACCCATTATCATGCTGGTATTGTGGACAAACGGGAACCCAGGAAGCGGTGATGGTGCCCCTGTAAAATAGCGTCAGGAGGAACTTGTTTTGGTGGGATATTTGCACGTACGGAGGTGAAGCCTGGCATTAAAATAAGCAGATCCCTTCAGAAAAAGGTAGATGTTGCCAGCTTGTTTACTGTACATTCGTATCATTAGTGCTAACTTGCCATTTTCAGCATATAGGTTGCTAGCTTGGAGGTTGTTGTAGTGGTGAGGAGTTTGAAAATGCAGACCACAGATGCTGCTTGAAATATTCACCCAGTGGCAGACTTATACCCACAGTGTGTGTGAGTCAGCCTACACGTTGATCGATATTTGTTGGATTCAATAATGATATTTATATGACAAATTGAAGAAAAAAAACATAGTAGTGTCTTAGTAAAGTGCCACCATGACCCGCCAAAACAGCTTCACTACGCCTTGGCATATAAGTCTACATTCCTTAAATTTCTCCAAGCATTTATTT
>JAJHUR010075624.1:0-11206 GCA_027495735.1 Lutjanus campechanus | reverse complement strand
TTCTTTCCTCTGTGTTTCAGGAAGCATCAGACGAGGCCCGGAACAACCCGCTCTCCCATGTCCCATCCTCTTTCCCCCTTATCCTTTCTTGTTCGGTTCTCCTCGTCGGCCATCCCCGTTTCACCATCGCTCTATTCTTTTCTCTGCCGCCGTCCCTTTCACCGCCTCTCTCCCCCATCTCTTCATCCCTTCCTTCCTACCTTTCACCCAAAGTTCACCTCTCACTGGGACTGTGCAGCTCATCTACTCTCCTTCCTCTCTACCATCACTTAGTGAGACATTTTCCAGCCCTCCATCTTTAATGGACTCACACTGAATACAGCTCGTTAATGTCTTCACATAGACGCCCACATGAGTGAGAAACATTGTGATGCATCATATTAAATGCGCATTGAGGAGCATATTGCCAAGGATGAGCCTTGGTAAATGTATAGAGCAGTCATAACAGCAAATGAATGGAGTCATTGTTGGCTATAGCTGTAATCTCTAAAGCCATGTTACTGTCTCTCAGTCTGTCTTTTATTTCTGCATCTCTGTCATGCTCAAACAAAGATCAATGTGCATAGATACAATAGCGGCACACTGTCACACACAGAGAGCCTCAGTATGCAATAATGAAAATCGGTTTTGCTGAAAATAGCAGGGAAACCTGACCTTAGCAAGGTCACCATACTCTTACCGGAACTCTGGAAAGAACTGAGCTGTGGTTGTATGTGTGAGTGTGTGTGTGTGTGTGCACGCGTGTGTGGGGAGGGGTTAGTTGAAACCCATTTGCAGAGCTTTCCAGGAGCTACTCATTGTTTGGAAAGTAGAGAACTCTTTAGGGACAAGAGAGCTATATATAGATGGTACTTACAAGTGTGTGTTCATGCATGTGAATCGTAGTCTGTTGAGTGTGTTATGTGTGCTAATGTAGCCTTGAAGATAGTAGTTGATGGATAGTAAGAAGGGCTGCCTTCACAGAATGGCAGATCAATAAAGTAAAGGTCCAGGTGCATCAAAATTTAAAACGGACAAATTTCTGTGGAAAAAAAGCAGGTGCAAGGTCAATTCACACAAATTGTGTGTGTCAGGCTGAACTCTGGTGAACTTATAGACATGTGAATTCTCGCCTTGCACCAACAGCAAGCCATTTTTGCAGTGTCGACCTTTGACAAAACGAGCTGAAGAGTTCAAAATGGAGGACGCTGTTGTAGCTTATTAGCTCTTTTGCACGATAAACTTTTATTTAACCTCCTCTGTCGGGACCACAAGAGAGGAGTGGTTTGCAGTCGGGTTGATGCACAAATATTCTTAAGAAACTGTGTGAACTTGTGACCCAGCTAATGAGCTTGTTAACTGACGGGTAGCAATCTTTCTAGTTTGGAGGGCTGTTTATACCATTTGTTAACTCTTAATCAAGTGAAATTATATACAATCTAAAGAACAAAATATAATGTGAGTAAACAGCCAAATACAGAGAAAATAGGAAGCAGCTCAGAGACCAACTGTGACTGACCACCACTTGTATATTTGCAGTGTGCTAGCATCTAAGTGGTTAGCTCACCTGCTATAGTTGTTTTATCAACAAGCCATGCCTCTACAACCACGCATTGGTTAGTCTCAACCCATTATCATGCTGGTATTGTGGACAAACGGGAACCCAGGAAGCGGTGATGGTGCCCCTGTAAAATAGCGTCAGGAGGAACTTGTTTTGGTGGGATATTTGCACGTACGGAGGTGAAGCCTGGCATTAAAATAAGCAGATCCCTTCAGAAAAAGGTAGATGTTGCCAGCTTGTTTACTGTACATTCGTATCATTAGTGCTAACTTGCCATTTTCAGCATATAGGTTGCTAGCTTGGAGGTTGTTGTAGTGGTGAGGAGTTTGAAAATGCAGACCACAGATGCTGCTTGAAATATTCACCCAGTGGCAGACTTATACCCACAGTGTGTGTGAGTCAGCCTACACGTTGATCGATATTTGTTGGATTCAATAATGATATTTATATGACAAATTGAAGAAAAAAAACATAGTAGTGTCTTAGTAAAGTGCCACCATGACCCGCCAAAACAGCTTCACTACGCCTTGGCATATAAGTCTACATTCCTTAAATTTCTCCAAGCATTTATTTAGTTTTTTTCCTTAGTTTATCTCCCATCAGCACAGAAGATTTGGTTTCAAAGCAACAGCAAGTATGTATGTCATGTAACAGGCCTATACACAATCCAAGTTACCTCTGTTACCTGTTACTCAAATGATGCTGTGACAGCTGCATCTTGTAGTTTAATGCAAGAAATCTATCAAACATTTAAAAATGTGCACATTTTTTCCATTGTCTTGAGAATAAGAAACTTAAATTATTTTCCTCTGTTCTCAGCCGTCTTTGCTATTCACCATCCAGTCAAATATATGCTCATCAGGTAGTCAGCAGCATGCACATACATGACACTGTGCAGCAATGTTTGGCGGTGTGTTGCTGCTCACAGGCTCAGCCGTGCGTGAAATCTACAAAAACCCGGTGACTGTGTTTGCTTTGTGTGACAGTTTGTGTCGCTGCCTCTGAGCCTTTTTCCCACTGCGAGAGCTGCTCCACTGTACTAAGTGTGTCAACAATACCAGCTGAGAGGCAGCCTTCAGTCCACACACTCCGACTGCAGAGTAATCCTTAAAAGAGAAACTGGGAGAAAGAGGAGGAGGGAGGGGAGGAGGGAGAAATATAGAGCGAGCATGTGGGAAGTGGAGGGATAGAGGTGAAAAGAGCAAGAGATTGAGCAATGGTGGAGTCGAATTTGACAGTGAGCGAGAGAGGCAGAAGAGAGGAGAAAGCGTGGTTGCCAAAGAGAGAGGGAGAGATTTCAATGTTTCAAAGGATTTCCCTATCACAGTCTCTGACACATTACATACACAGCTCACTATCGGCCCAACCCTGACAGCTGCACAAATTGGCTGAAAGAGGTTTCCTGGGCAAGGCCTTTGATCAGGTATGTGTGTGTGTGTCGTGTCAGCGAGTGAGAGCAAAGAGACAGATTTTGTACATTTGTGCATACCTGGACATCTGAGTGTGTGTGTGTATGTGTGAGTGAAAAAAGGCTCTTTTGTGCTCCAAATCACGGTGGAATGAGATGAATGCATATACTGTAGATAAGACGGACAGTGTGTGTATGTGTGAGTGAATGCTGCCAACCTGGGTACACTTTTGTGTGTGTATGGTACACTTTTAGAGATAAGGGTGCTAACTGGAACCATAAAAGGTTCTTCGGCTTGTCCCTGTAGGGGAATATTTTTTTGTTCCCAGTAGAACCTTTTAAATAGGTTTTACTTGAAAGGGTCCACCCAGAATCCCTGCAAGAGCTTCTGCTGAAAACCCTTCTATGATATCATATGATCCACCCAGAATCTTCTCTGGGTGTTCTATCCAGAACCTTTTCCACATTCTAAAGGTGCTAACAAGAATCATCCCAGGTGGTTTTACCACAAACCCTTATATTCCAAGGGTTTTATCTAGAACCCACCCACGGGGTTCTGCTGTAAACCGATTTATATTCCATTGGTTTATCTACAAACCCTTTCATTTTTCAAAGGTTTTACCTAGAAACCCCAGGGGGTTGTACTACAAACCCTGTTTATATTCCAAGGGTTTTATCAAGAACCCCATTACATTCCAAAGGTTTTAACTACAAACCACCCCACTGGTTCAGCTGTGAACCTTTTTATATTACAAGGGAGTCATCTAGAGTTAATTCGTGAGGTTCTAGATAGAACCCTTTTGCATTCCAACGGTTTAATGTAGAACCCATCTGGGGGGTTCTATTGAGAATCCATTTACATTCCAAGGGTTTTATCTAAAAAACACCCAGGGGTTCTACCAATAACCTTTTTTTCCCAAGGGTTTCATCTAGAGTCCACCAATTGGGTTCTTCCAAGAACCCTTTTACTGTCCTAGGGTTTTATCTAGAACTCATCCAGGAGGCTCTACCATGAAGCCCTCTATATTATGATACAAAAAACCTCTGACAAAAGACTTCAAGGATATCAACCACCATTGAAGAAATCTGTCTTCCAAAAAGGATTCCTTGGATGAAGAGGGATCTGGCTTGATCCTCAGCATTTCACAAAGAGCCCTTTTGGAACCCTTATTTTTATTGTAAGCACGCCATGAATGCAATGCATCTTATCTGAAGTATGTTATAGCTTTTATTCCAGTGATATTTCTCTTTCAGATGGAACCAGGGGTCTTTTATTTGTATCTGACACTTTCCATCAAACATGCTTCCATGTTATTTTTCAGAGGTGGCCGGTAAACAAACCCATTGTTAAAAGGCTCGTATTGAATCAGCCCTCTGCACAGTTCAGGCTTTGAAGCAGTGAGGTTTTCATTATCGTGATCACAGACGCCACATGAAAACACACACACACACACACACACACACTTTTTCAGTACATGTCACACACTGCTGGGCACTGAGTAGCTTCTCTGGAGGAGTTTGGAGTTTGATGCTTTGCTCAGTGTGACCCGTTTTCTTGCAACTGAAGACGAATCTTTAATAAGAGCACAGTTTCAGAATATGAGCCTTTTCTTCTCACTACTCACACTCATAATGTGGACACACTGGAATTGGATTTTCAGGAAGTGCTGGTATTTTAGGAAAAACAAGTGGCATAACTTTGAGGGATGTTCTCTGGAGCACAGTGTTAGATCATACTCCTCCTATAGCGCCGTCAGCAGGCTGATATAGTGCAGCTAACCACACAGCCACTACAGATACCACTCTACTGTGGTAGTATAATCTCACCTTTAGAACTGGAGGTGGTCCCCTTGTGGTGCACAGTGGCTGTCCACTGCTCCTAACTTAGGATGGGTCAAATACATATAACTCATTTCACTATATTTTGTACCATGTATCACTGTATGTAATTTACCATTTTGTTATTTATCATTATTTGGGGTGTTTAAGGTACACATGTGACAATGAAATACAATTCAGGTAGACCAGTTGGAGAAACAGATTGATGCACTGAAAGGCTTATTAGATGCTAAAAGCTCACAGAATGGTTTGTAATACTCGCAGGAGTTTAAAATGATCACAGCAACAGCTTTTTAATCTTTCATCACAATGATTGAGAGATAAACAGTAGGAATGCAGCATTTGTGTTACAAAGTAATCTGCAAAGTAATATGCACTTCCATGTAATTGATTGATTGCTAGATGACATCACATTGTGTTGCTTGCAGTAACAGTCGAGCTAAGTTCAACATACGACCCAGAGTTTTGCTGGACCCGCCTGCATTGGCAGCACAGCTACAATGTTGGACCGGCTCTGTTCAAATGAGTAAGAGAGCTGCATTTCTTCAGGAGGGGCTCAAGCCGGTCTGAACTTCAGCTTAGTCTTTTTTGGACACGAATGACAAGCTTCACGAAAGCTTGTTGTCTATCCTAGTGAAATTTAGAGCTGTAACTGATTAATGAATATGATTATATTTATTATCTGTCAATAATTTTTTCAATAAACGCTAGTCTATAAAATGTCAGTCAACAGCAAAAAATGCCTATCACAATTTCACACAGACCAAGATGACATCTTCATATTTCTTGTTTTATCACAGCAGCATTCAAAAACCCGAAGATACTCAATTTACGTGACATATGACAAAGAAAAGCAGGATGATCTCACATTTGAGAAACTGGAACAAATAAATTGTTTGACAGTTTTGCTTGGTAAATGACTTAAACTATTATTGATTCTCAAAATTGTTGATTTCTCTTTTTTCCCCTTTTCCTTTTGGTTGACTAAATGATTAATCAATCAGCACTACTGACATTGATGCATTTTTCACATTTGTATTAATAGTAGCCTGCAGACCCAGAGACAATACTTTCAGAGTGAACACAGTATTGTGAGATATTTGGGGGGAAAATACCAAACTGCAAATGTGAGGGTTTTAGGAAACACTTGCAATATAGAGTGGGATTTGTCACAGCCATTAAAATAAAGTATTACCCCGTGTGGGCTTTTTTCATCTCTGTACTTTGTCATGTTTTTGTTGAAGTATATAGGCTCATTCTGGGCTGTTAGTGTAAGGCACTGGCCTGTAAATGACACTCCTCCACAGGCACCGTCTCCTTTTACTGCTGCATGTCTGCTGTGCATGTGTTGGATCCTGTTAGCGCAGTCTGCCAGTTGAGGGAAGTACAGGTAATGGATTAATATCAGAGCTGGCTGAGGCTCCACATCGCTGTGTGGTGACAACCTGTCATTATCACAAACACTGACTCACACACACACACACAAGCTCACACACGATTGCACATACATCCGCTTAATACAGTATACATCCAAGCACACAGGCTCCCTGTCTAACCTGTCTTTCTCCCTTCCCTCCGCTTCCTTTTTCTGTCTCTTTCACTCGTCACTGTGGCACATGGTGGAACTAGTCTGTGATCATCTCAGACTGCAGCAGGGTCTTCAACAGTTGGACCAATTCTGAGACCAGATTTTTTTGTCGAGCCAGTGCGGCTGTTTTGCTCCAAACATCAAGCAAGCAGACAGTGTGTTTTGAATGCTGTTGTCATATGAGCCATCTGGCTTGTTTACTTCCTCCAAACTTAACCTAATAGTTCGCCTAAGGCAGTGGGTAGGCAGGGTGGGTGTGCACTCTGCAACCGTCAGTTCCAAACCCTCATTAATCCTCGCACTGCCCTTCCTCCCTGCCAGAAATGGTCATCTTATTAAGTCATTTAGTCAGCATCGAGCCGTATAATTGGACAATGCAGGCTGAGAGGAAATGTTCGAGTAAGTTAGGGGTGATGAAGGACCAAGGCCTGGATTAAACATTGGAGGCCTGGTTTGTGCACCCATAACTGGATGCTTGACAGCAGAGGTGTGGATGATTTTAGACTTGACTTAAAAAAAATCAAACAAGACTTAGAACTCGACTTGGACTTTGACACCAATGAATCTTGACCTCACTTGGATTTGGGTATTTTGTCTTAGAAAAAAGAATAAAAATTATATTATTTGAAAAGTGTGCCATAAATCAGTTCTTATCCCTTCATTGTGAACATACATTAACATCCACAAAGCACCAAATATGGGTACATCTTCCATTTTTACATGAATGTTTTTACCAAAAAGTTGGGCACACTGCTTCTGTCCTCTGATTTCTTTGTCAGGTTTTAACATATAAATACACAGACTTTATGGTGCATTCAAGTGCACCTCAAACTTCTAAAATCTATACTGGAATGGCCACAGAGGATTTTGCCTTTGTTAAAATACATAGTTCTACATCTGCCACTACTTTCCTGTACTTTTAATAATTGGATGCTAAAAGGATAACAATATCTTATTCATTTCAACAGTGGCAGATTTAAAAAAACATCTACAAAAATAGAGGCAGAGTTCCATGTTCAGATGGTATTACATTTGGTGGAAATTGCATTATGACTTGTTTAGGAGTTTAAACTTGATGTTTAGGACATGAGACTTGACTTGTGCTTGTTGCGGTTTTGTGTGGTTTAAGAAATGGTTGACAGTACCTTGAAGTAGGAAAATCACTGGTACTGTATGAAGAAGATGTCATTTGATTCAAGATGATTTCCTTTTGTCTTTTTGATCCATTCTCTTGCATAAGTTAAATGATCACATTTTAAGATTCAGTTTTAGACTAAATGACCTATCAAGACAGCTGATGCAACTTTTACTGCATGCTGATTCTCAAAGGCACACACCACTGACACACCACGTGCTCAGAGCCTTCTGTCCATCAACACTTTGGAAATCTCTTCATCTTCAACAAAGCTGCCACTGGCTGGAGACATTTCCTGTTCAATAACTCAAAAACACTGTAACTTACAGCAGGTTACATAATGACACTGATTAAAATGTCCTTAAAGCTGACTTAAAGGATCAGTGTGTAGGATTTAGTGGCATCTAGCGGGGAGCTCACAAATTGTAAACAACTCGCCTCACCTGCCCCTTCCAAGTGTGTAGGAGAACCTACATTGGTCATAAACTTGCAAAAAACATGCAAAAGATTCTATTAGAGCCAGTGTTTTGTTTGTCCATTCTGTTCTACTGTAGAATGACATCCTCTATTTAAGAGGAACAGTGCCCTGCTGTGTAGACATTGATGGCTCATTCTAAGGCAATAAAAAGAAAACAATTCTTATTTTCAGGTGATTACACACTCATTAAAACATACTGAATATTATATTCCATTTCTGCATTACTCTGCCAATAGATCCCTTAAAATTTTACACCACGCTCTGAATCATTAAAACTGGTGAAGTCACAGCTGCTAAGATGCAGCACAGCCTGATATCGTTATGGATACAAGCTCCCATAGTAAAGCTTGGTACCATGATTATAATGCATGCTACTAATTACACATCCTGCTTCCTTAATTTGATGGGCTTCCTCTTGAATCAAGATATCAATGTGGGACTTGATGCAGAAGAGATTATGCAAAAGGATAAGAGTTTGGTAGAAAGATGATGTTTTGTTAGTGAACTCAGGACAAATCCATCTACCCTGACTTAATGAAGAAGCAGTTATCTGACATCACATGACAATGTTAACACCCAGGAAAAAATCGAGGCCATGTTGCCCTCATCTTGCACTCCTGCTCAGTGTCTCTGCAGGCTGCAGGCAAATTGCATGAGCCTTAAGCCTGGAAAGGAGGGGGTCGGGGGGGACAACTTGCTTCAACAATAGACTGTATATTAACTAGGGATGCAACCTCTTTTATATACTGTTCATGGCTCCAACTGGTTATTTTGATTGCAGTACTCATTTCTAAAAGCTAAGGTCTCACACAGTTCCCCTTTAAATTAGTGAATATTATAGCACAGACAAAGGGAAAAAAAAATCTATTGTGTTGTGACCTTAAGTGACCTTTACCTTTCCTTTTCTCTCTCCGTCTCTGCAGCAGTCCTATGCTCCTCCCCCTCCGCCCATGGCTCCGCCCAGCCCCGGCACCACAGGAGGAGGAGGAGGTGGAGGTGGAGGAGGAGGAGGTGGTCATGGAGGAGGGCTAGTGGAGCAGCTTAGTAAAACCAACCTGTACATCAGAGGCCTGCCGCCAGCCACCACCGACCAGGACCTCATCAAACTCTGCCAGCCGTGAGTTCTATTCTGCTCCGTTCTGTTCAACTTTATCTGACCCTGTCCTCGCCGCGCAGATGCATCCTTCAGTGCAGCTGAGCTCAATTCACTCCGGCTCCGTTCAGTTCAGCTTGTCGTAATTAGTTTTGCGTGAGTCCAACAGCAGCTTATAATGAGTATCAACAGTTTGCTCTTGACCTCTCTGTCCCTCCCCTGTGCTTCCTCAGAGGAAAAAACACAACCCAGCTGGGCCTAACCCATCCGCTCCCCTCTGCACTTGGGTCAACTACACACACATGCTGCACGAGGACACACACACACACACACACACACCCTTCTATCAGTCAGCAGAGATGTAAACCCCTCAATCTTTAACAGTTTGAGACATTTCTTGTTTAAAGACATGAGAATATTTTACAGCATTCAGTGATAACAGTTGCAAAATTAGGCTGAGTAAAAACGTAATTGCATTGATTTGCCAATCCCTTAAACGTTTTAGTAAAAGACAAATTAGAACTGATCTGCAGGATTGGTGTTGGAGCTGATGAAGGCATACACTTATTATTCGCCAGCAGCTTTGTTACATTTGAACAAATTCTGATCCAGTGTTTATTTTAACCCACTGTGCATCAATTGTCATACACAGTTTGTGTCGTGAATGTCCCATTGCTCTCTGTTAAAGAGACTGTAAACACTGAGATTGAAAGTTAATTCTTAACTGTAGAAACAGAATTTGACAAAAACAGTCTCACCACGAAATCCACTCAGTACCAGCTGTGGTGCTTTCATTCGTTCGGTAGATAGATAGATCGCTTTCGATCTCCCTCAGCACATGGAGTTTGAAAAAAAAAACATTAAGAGAATGACAATGATAAAAATAAGTAATAAATATAAAAGTTGTCTCTATGCTAGTTTATTTTGTTTCCAAACATATTGGATACAAAGGATATAGACAAGGTGGTATGATTACAAAAATTGCTGAAACCTGAGTGAGGAAGTTCATGCAGTTGTAACACATCTCATCCAACTGGACTGATTCCATTCACTTGAGCAAACTTGAATATCACTACTTAGCATTAAATGACTTGGACAGGAATTGCAGGCATAAAATATGTCACAGACACCTTGTAATAAACATCCTAGTAACAGTTTGGAAAACAGTTTTACACCAAAGGGTGTGAGCAGACCAGTGCCAATGACGCATTTCCGTTAACATGCTGATATGACACCAGAAGAAGAGCTTTCCCTCACAGCTTTTCTCTTCTTCTTGGTGAATAATGTGATTGTCTTGATCATCAGATGTGTGGACTCATGACTTGGATTCAAGCTGGAGTCAAGTCACAAATTTGATGACTTTAGACTTGACTTGCAACTGGACTTGGACTTGAACACCAGTGATTCGTGATTTCTCTTGGAGTCTCTTGCGTTGAAAATACTTGATACCTTCCCCCAAACCCAAAGTCTATAAAGTCTGTTATTTAAAACTACCAGTCTACCAATCAGTTGATTACCCTCCATCTCCCGAATCAACTAACATTAATGCTATTAATTCCCTGCAAGTCGACACTCAAGTTCCCTGATTCACTTTATTTGAACCAATCCAACAGCATCCAAGGACTATGCAGTTTGAAGCTGCAAATATATACAGTAAGTCGAGGCTAACACAACATAGTTAGCAAGCTAATCCTTAGCTAACGTTAGCTTAACAGCTAAGTAAAGTTGGTGTTGCATTCTGTCTTGCTTAGGACTTGAAACTCAAAGTTTAGGACTTGGGACATGAGTTGGGTAATGCAAACAATAAAACAACTCTACCTAGAGGACAGGGTCTTGTTTATCTCCAGCTACTACCTCATATTATCAAATGTATGGAAATGAGCTAAATATTCAGCAGGTAAGGGACTTAAATGATTCCATAAACATTTCTAATTGATCTAATTGATTTTGGAATGGAGAAAAAGGCAGGTAAAGATGAAATGTGAAGACTACTAACACACACTGACACACTCACACACACACACACACACACACACACACACACACACACACACACACACACACACACACACACACACACACACACACAACAACACACACACACACACACACACCTCTCTCTTAC
>JAJHUR010075623.1:0-10014 GCA_027495735.1 Lutjanus campechanus | reverse complement strand
TTATAAAAAAAATATATATGTGTGTGTATATATATATATATATATATATATATATATATATATATATATATATATATATATATATATATATATATATATATATATATATATATATATATATGTGTGTGTGTGTTTGTGTGTGTGTGTGTGTGTGTGTATACACACATTTTTAATTCTCTGTTAATATGTTTTGCCAACTAAACATGTTGTTAATTCAAGAGTTGCTGTACATTTTTCATATTAGTTTCCTGTATTTTTTTCCTTTTTTCTTCAGTTAATCATAATGATTAAACAAGTATGAAATGGTCTGAATTCACATGGTTTCATTTAAAATCATTTTTCACAATAGCCAAAAAACTGACAATATTTTCCACACTCTTTCTAATTTTCTGTTTTATGTCATGTACATTTTTGAGTTAATAACAATGTATGTGACTGAGTTGTTAAAATCCCTGCTCCAGCCAGCAGGGTTACTGCTGAGTATGGACTTAAACACAAACACATTCCGGTCTCCTCTTAACAAAAGTTTAAAAAAATTCATGAGAGGGGTTAAATTGATGATTTTACCATGATTTAACGAATGACCAATAGGGGACTTAAAAATGTCCCCTGTTGGCTGCGATGTCCCCTGTTGGTGAATGTGTATCGATGTGGCAGTCCACTGTTAGGTAGGTACACAAGTTTACACACACACACACACACACTCACACACACACACACTAATGCACACTTGGAGTAATTTCTGATCACGAAAATAAAAGCCCAGATGGTGACATTATCATAACATTAAATAAAAATAAAAATAAAAATAAAAGCCCATGATGGTTTTGATATATTAACAGGAAATTAGGGATGAGAACTCAAGATGAGGTTGTTATTTTTATTTTTTCAAAATTAAAGCCTCGTAGAGTATTTATATCTCAGGAGGAGGCTAAGAATGGATATAGTTTTTGTTTGTTTTGTCTTTTGGTGAAGAGAAAGCCCAGGCAGTAACTGGAAGCTCAGGAGGAGGAAGTTATTGCAAAATAAAAATCCTATCAAGGGGGACTACTTGCAATGTTCAGCTCTTTGCGGACAATACTGCTGTCACTCAGATGTTTTAAAACTTTTACATATTTTACATACATCTTACATACTTACACACATAGATACCGTATGTATACATACTGGCTGCAACTGCAGCTGGGAAATGCAGCAGCAGTGAACAGCTTCAATCTTTCAACAATCTAGTTTCCATACTGTAAGTGTTCATTTAGCAATAGTGTCCAGTCAGTTTTTTCATCACCACTTTGTTTTTGTATTCAAATTAAACTATTTGAATTTAACTCGGGGCGAGAGTGTAAGAGATTGGGAGAATGAGAGAGAGAGAGAGAGAGAGGTGGAGTGGGGCTGCAATATACAGTCAGTACAGTTTATTTGAAGCAGATATTCGGGCACAAGAGTCCACAGAGGGAAGACGCACACGGAGGAAGATCAGAAACACCGATACGGTTTGTGTTCTTATTACTTCATAATATCATCATCTTCTTAAATCCACAATAGTGTGGACGGGTGAATGGACAGAAAATTTACTTTATTTTACAGTCTGGGCACATTTAATACTGTATTTTATAAATCAGTATTTTCACCAATGGCTCACTGTAGAAAGAGTGTGACCCAAAGTCAGGATATCTCAGCCTGTGTTGCAGATTTTAACCCTTCTTTTTAAAATCTTTTTCTCACAAGTAGATTTAATGGAAATGCAATGCAAAACCCCTTTTATTTTCACAATTAAAGCAGCATTAATCTCAACCTCAAAACAATTACTTAGTATTGCAAAATAATGAGTTACTATCTCAAAATAATTAATTACTTACCTCAAAATAATGTATTTTAAAAGTAATGACTTAGTATTTAGGTCAGTTTGCAAATTTCTCAATCTTTTATGAAAATAAGTAGCTTGGGAAACCTTCTAAGTATTTGGAGGCAGGGCCGGTCACAGGATTTTGGTGGCCCGAAACAAGACGCTCCCAGTGCAGCCATGAAATTACACACACTGTTCATGACTGAATGAACACACAGTCTTTGCTTGTTAATTATGTACTAATATAACATTTTCTTGGAACGTCGAAGTTGTGTTTTTATTTTGACTGAATTAAAATGTACACAGCCACAATCATTTTTTCTGGGTAGAAAGTAATTAATGTATCATTAATTTCAGCTGAAATGATTTTAATTAAATCAAGCTTGATTTCTTGCTATTTGCTTACTCACTAATTTGCATTATCATGGCTACACAGTGAGGAGCAGGTCTGGAATTGCATCATTTTAATAATAAGGCCATTTGGCCTTTGGTGTTGTCAGTGATTGAGAGCACAAAGACCAAATGCCAGGGCAGCATGGCCATCAAATAAAACAGTGATTTTAGACAGACTGTTCACCCCCAAATCAAAAATATATGTTTTTCTCCTAGCTTGCAGTGCTATTTATCAGTCTTTATTTTTTGGTGTGAGTTTCTACTTTCTTTCTGCAGTAGAATGTATCAGTACTACTTTCTTTTCTACTAGAAATTGTTCACAAAAAGGTCTGTGAATTATCTTGAGTAACCAGATCATAATTTGTTGCAAAGAGACACTGATTTCAGAAGTTGTTGTTTTTTTTTGGTGAACAAAGGTCAGTATTTTGAGACAAGTTCTCTTTCAGACACCAACTCATCATTTTGAGATACTAAGTAATTATTTAGAGCAGTGGTTCCCAACCTTTTTACCTGGAGCCCCCCTTAATTGTATCGAAGGAAAGCTGAGCCCTCCCAGGCCCATGCACATTCATTAAAAGAATGAGTGATTCATTCCAAAGGTTTACCGTCCAAAACATACATCAGAAAAAAAAAGTTCTGCAATGACTTTGTGATAGCAGGTTTTTCTCTCATCATATTGGCGGAAATGGACTTCAATATTAGTCCACTTGTGCACTTGTGATCAGGACAAAAAGCTGCAAACACAACATTTTTATCTTTGCAGTTTACATGTGTTTTTCTTTTCTTTCAGATATGTCAGTAAACTCCTCCTCCTCCAATGACTCCCTGCTTGATCCTAACATTTCCCCCATCAGCTCCTACCTCCCATTCAGCATGGGTTGCCTCACCAGCAGACCAGCTTCCTTGATCTTCACCACATTCTTCATCACAAGCATCGCACTCCTGCTCTCTCTCTCCTTCTTCATCCTCCGTGTGGGCTTTCAACGATGGCGGCAACACCGCTCCACCTCCACAGCAGCAACGACGAGTCACTCAGACATCTTCACCTACCACATGGTCGCCATGGAGCTGATTGGTGTCCTGGGGCAAACCCTCTTTTGTTGTGGTATCCATAAGGCTCATGTCAGTATATTATTTGGAGGGTATTGTCTTTGGTCCTTCACCTGGTATGGAGAGATGTTATTTCACCTCCTGACCTGTGTGGAGCACTACCTGGCTGTCGTTCATCCCATCACCTATCTGAGCCTGAGAAGAGAGAGAGGGATCAAAATCAGAAATATCACCCTTGGGTTTGTTTGGCTGCTTTCTGTTGGAGTAACAAGTCTGTTGACTTCAGGAAATGTCTCCATGACAATTGATTTTTGCCTGATTGTTTTCTCTTTGATCGTCATCTCCTTCTGCAGCCTTTCTGTTCTGCGCGTTCTGATTCGTCCAGGGCCAGGGGAACAGGGCGGGGACAGGGAGAGGGTTGACCACTCAAAGCAGAGGGCTTTCTACACTATTGTGGCCATACTGGGAGTACTGTTGTTGAGGAGTTTTTGGAGTGTGGTGTGGAGTGTTCTTTATGCCGCAGGAGCAAGTCATAGGTGTGTGCCGATGGCGTCTGGATACTGGATTTATCTCCCCAGCAGTCTGGTGTTACCTCTGCTGTTTCTACTCAGAGAAGGAACATTCAAGTGTTGTAAGAACAGCACAAAGTGAGGATGAAGATTGGAATCACTTCAGATACAAGAAAATATAAATATGAAGAATAACAAAAACTATACTAACATTTAGAAAGACTAATTAGATGGACTAAAAACAAAAAATCAACTCAGTTGGCAGGTCTGTATTCTTGTATCAGTTTAACTTAGCATCTCGCCTCAGTAGATACCCAGCCCAAATGGGCTTACAACACAGACTATCAATTTTCATGTACATAGATGACTACAGAGTTTGCCAAAGCATGCACTGCTATATCCAGCAAAACAATGCCGTTCGGGTGAAATGCCAATATTTGTAGAGAGCCAGGTAATTGGTCTAATAATTCCCATTCTTGTTTGATAACAGGTCAGTCTAGTACCTGAACTCTGTTACTATGAAGGGGCCTGAGGGGTCAACAGTCATAAACATTCAATGTTGGTTTTCAGCCTTGCCCCTTACATGCAGAGATTTCTCTGGATTCTCTGAATCTTTTATTATTATAGATTGTAGATGGTGAAATACTTAATTCCTGCAGTTTTGTGTTGAGAAACAATTTTTTAAACTGTAAACTGTTTTTCACGATACTGTCACCTGTTCCCAATAGATCTGTTTACCTGTGGAATGTTCCAAACAGGTGTCTTTGGAGCATTCCACAACTTTCCCAGTCTTTTGTTGCACCCGTCCCAACTTCTGGGACAGGTGCAACAAAAGTTTATCAGTTTGAACATTAACATTTGAACATTTACACCAGTACTTGTTTTAAGCTTTAGTGTGTTTTAGTTGGGGGATCCTGTAGCTCAGTTGGTAGAGTGTGTGCCCCATGTACTGAGGCTGTCTCTGCAGGGGCCGCAGGTTTGACTCCAACCTGTGGCCCATTTGTTGCATATCACCCCCTCTCTTTCTATCTTCAGCTGTCCCTATCTAATAAAGGTAAAATTTCCTCAAAATAATATATATATATATACTACATATATATAAAAAAGTTTTAGTGTGTTTTTGTTATGTCTTCCTGGTAGCTAAATATTAAGTTGCTGTACAAAATTCTATAATGTTACTTTTGTTTCAATAAGTAATTATAATGAAACAACTATGATATGTGGATATATATATATGATATATGTGATATGTAGAATACAATTTTCAGATCAGCAATGTTAATAAAAAGATCCAGAAAAGAAAAAAGAAATCAACAAGGATAATCATGCTTCTTTTAGTGCTGTGCTACTTCAGGAGAAGTTGTTTAAGATCTCTTGATATTTGGAGAAGCAATAAGCCATAAATACAGTTAAACAGAAAGGTTTAACATGCAAATAGACGAGAACAAGAAAAACAGCTCTTAATCAGAGGATGTATGAAGCAATATTTTCTTATCATTTTTTTCAAGATTTCTTGGGGCAATTTTATGAATTTTGCAGACTATAGATTAAATATGCATAGGTACAGTCAATACAAATGCAGATGAAAGATTTGGATATTAATTCAACTTGTACTCTGTACTCAATTATGGTTTTGAGAGTAAGTAAGTAGATTGCATGGTGTAATGAATACTTAAGAACAAGCAAAAGTACAGACTTGAAAATCTACTCATAAAAATACCCCCCCAAAATAACTTAATTACAGTAACTTGAGTATTTGTAATTACTTGCTTCCACCCCTGTATAGATATATACACACATATATTGTTTTTGCTAATATATTTCGTTAACTAGACATGTTGTTAATTCAAGAGTTGCTGTACATCTTTGATATTAGTTTCCTGTAAAAACAAAGAAACAAAACTCATAAAATCTGTTATGTTACTTTTTCTTCAGTTAATCATGATTAAACTATAAAAGTATGAAATGGTCTGAATTCACATGGTTTCATTTAAAATCATTTTTCATAATAGGCAGAAGATTACTGACAATATTTTCCACACTATTTCTAAGTTTCTGTGTTATGTCATGTACATTTTTGTGTTAAAAACAATGTATGTGACTGAGTCATTAAAATCCCTGCTCCAGCCAGCAGGGGCACTGCTGAGTATGGACTTAAACACAAACACATTCCGGTCTCCTCTTAACAAAAGTTTAAAAAAATTAATGAGATGGGTTAAATTGATGATTTTACCTTGATTTAACGAATGACCAATAGGGGACTTAAAAATGTCCCCTGTTGGCTGCGATGTCCCCTGTTGGTGAATGTGTATCGACGTGGCAGTCCACTGTTAGGTAGGTACACAAGTTTACACACACACACACACACACACACTAATGCACACTTGGAGTAATTTCTGATCACCAAAATAAAAGCCCAGATGGTGACATTATCATAACATTAAATAAAAATAAAAATAAAAGCCCATGATGGTTTTGATATATTAACAGGAAATTAGGGATGAGAACTCAAGATGAGGTTGTTATTTTCATTTTTTCAAAATTAAAGCCTCGTAGAGTATTTATATCTCAGGAGGAGGCTAAGAATGGATATAGTTTTTGTTTGTTTTGTCTTTTGGTGAAGAGAAAGCCCAGGCAGTAACTGGAAGCTCAGGAGGAGGCAGTTATTGCAAAATAAAAATCCTATCAAGGGGGACTACTTGCAATGTTCAGCTCTTTGAGGACAATACTGCTGTCACTCAGATGTTTTAAAACTTTTACATATTTTACATACATCTTACATACTTACACACATAGATACCGTATGTATACATACTGGCTGCAACTGCAGCTGGGAAAGGCAGCAGCAGGGAACAGCTTCAATCTTTCAACAATCTAGTTTCCATATTGTAAGTGTTCATTTAGCAATAGTGTCCAGTCAGTTTTTTCATCACCACTTTGTTTTTGTATTCAAATTAAACCTATTTGAATTTAACTTGGAGAGAGTGTGGGAGATTGGGAGAATGAAGGAGAGAGAGAGAGAGAGAGAGAGAGAGAGAGAGAGAGAGAGGTGGAGTGGGGCTGTAAGATACAGTCAGTACAGTTTATTTGAAGCAGATATTCAGGCACAAGAGTCCACAGAGGGAAGACGCACACGGAGGAAGATCAGAAACACTGATACGGTTTGTGTTCTTATTACTTCATAATATCATCATCTTCTTAAATCCACAATAGTGTGGACGGGTAGAATGGACAGAAAATGTACTTTATTTTACAGTCTGGGCACATTTAATACTGTATTTTATGAATCCAGTATTTTCACCAATCTGCAGAAAGAGTGTGACCCAAAGTCAGGATATCTCAGCCTGTGTTGCAGATTTTAACCTTTCTTTTTAAAATCTTTTTCTCACAAGTACAAAGCTGACGGTGAGAGCAAAAGTCTGAGCAGTGAGAAAGAAACAGAGAATACTATAAACAAAAGGATATACGGCAAAAGTAAAAGACCAGTAGTTTACTCAATTGCACAAATAATTTGATTGCAAGTTACAAGTTTTACTTTTGAGATGACATTTTTTTGCTTCAGTGATTTTATTCTCTCTCAGATTCTTATTTCTGTTTGATATTGAAGAAGCTTTGTTTGATTATGTTGACACAAATCTGATTCCATAAATATTCACAACAATGACAGTCAAGTTTACTTACAGACAGATGACACATTTTGAAACATGAAACTTTGTCATGTTTTCCTTTAATTTGTCACCTGTCGAATAATAACATCCAATTTAATGACTTATGCAATGGGCGGACGTTTAGCTCAGTGGGTAGAGCGTCCGACCCATGTATTGAGGCTGTAGTCCTCTGCAGCGGCCGCTGGTTCGACTCCCGCCCTCGGCCCTTTGCTGCGTGTCATCCCCTCTCTCTGCCCCCTTTCCTGTCTACTCTTCAGCTATCACTGTGAATAAAGGCACAAAAGGCCAAAAAAATAACTTAAAAAAAATAAAAAAATAATAATCATAATAATAATTGTGGTCGATAATAACATCCAATTTAATAACTCATACAATAACAACTGATTTAACGAAGAGGTGAAATAATCATTTTGTGTATAAACATGTCATTTACCACAGATTAAAGGTGCTGGAACATTTGTGAATTTGTGATTTTAGTTAACGTGTGCAAATCTGTTTTTGAGGACCTCAGAGCAGAAAAAGTCTTGGGGACCCCCTGCGATTTCTGTGATCTCCTATGGGGGTCTGTAACACCCCTACTGCCATACATGCAGGGGACCTGCAGATTCAACAAATTGACAGCCAGCATTGTAAGGGCAAAAGGCAACATGAAGTGAAAACGGGTTAAATAAACACATTTTTATTATTTACACTCTGGACCTTCACTTGGTAGGTTGCTACAGTGTCGTATGTCACAAAAGTTACATTACAACTATGTTCCTGCAACATTGCGGCAACATTTAAAATACCGTGCTGGTGATGACACTCTGGAATTTCACTTAGGTTTCTACAACTTCACGTCTTAAAAGTTACATTGCAACTACAATGCAATGACTTTGTGATAGCAGTTTTTTTTCCCATCACATTGGCAGAAATGGACTTCAGTATTAGACCACTTGTGCACTTGTGATCAGGACAAAAAGCTGCATTTTTATCGCTACAGTTTACATGTGTTTTTCTCTTCTTTCAGATGTCAGTAAACTCCTCCTCCTCCAATGACTCCCTGCTTGATCCTAACATTTCCCCCATCAGCTCCTACCTCCCGTTCAGCATGCGTTGCCTCACCAGCAGACCAGGATCCTTGATCTCCGTCACATTCTGCATCACAAGCATCACACTCCTGCTCCCTCTCTCCTTCTTCATCCTCCACATGGGTTTTCAACGATGGCGGCAACAGTGCTCCACCTCCACAGCGGCAACGAGTCACTCGGACATCTTCACCTACCACGTGGTCGCCATGGAGCTGATTGGTGTCCTGGGGCAAACCCTCTTTTGTTGTGGTATCCATAAAGCTCATGTCAGTATATTATTTGGAGGGTATTGTCTTTGGTCCTTCACCTGGGCTGGAAAGATGTTATTTCACCTTCTGACCTGTGTGGAGCACTATCTGGCTGTTGTTCATCCCATCACCTATCTGAGCCTGAAAAGAGAGAGAGGGATCAAAATCAGAAATATCACCCTTGGGTTTGTTTGGCTGCTTTCTGTTGGAGTAACATGTCTGTTGACTTCAGGAAATGTCTACATGACAGTTAATTTCTGCGTAATTGTTTTCTCTTTGATCGTCATCTCCTTCTGCAGCCTTTCTGTTCTGCGCATTCTGATTCGTCCAGGGCCAGGGGAAGAGGGTGGGGACAGGGAGAGGGTTGACCACTCAAAGCAGAGGGCTTTCTACACCATTGTGGCCATACTGGGAGTGCTGTTGTTGAGAACTTTTTGAAGTGTGGTGTGGGGTGTTCTTTATGTCATGGGAGAAAGTCATAGGTGTGTGCCGATGATGTCTGGATCCTGGTTTGATCTTCCCAGCAGTCTGGTGTTACCTCTGCTGTTTCTACTCAGAGCAGGAACATTCAAGTGTTGTAAGGACAGCACAATGTGAGACATTTAGAAAGACTAATTAGTAGGGTTGAGCCGGATACTTGTCTGAAACGAAAAAAGCATTTTTGACGATTACGAGCATCGTACGAGTAAATCTCGTTAATATCCGTGCTTGTGCTGAAGGAAAATCCTCATTGGGTAACTGATTGTCTTCACGCTCTGTGATTGGCCAGTCACACACAACGCCCACCCCTCCCTCCACAGACATGTCTCTGCAGCACACACAGACAGCTGATCTCTCTATGTTTGGCTTGACTATAGCTCACGTTGCTCTCTTCAGTTGCCTACTCCTTAGGTTTTCTTCAGCTCGCCTCTATTTCGGTTTGTATGATATTTAAAGTTACTTGGTGAACTTTTTTTTTTTTTTTTTAACCGTCTGCTCGCTCTTAGTTTGGCTGGTGATATAAAGTCAGTTGGAAAACTTTGCTCATACTGAACGTGGTGCTTTTGAGAAGAATACAGTGAACAAAGCTGACATATTATTTCTATGTTTGCCATCACTGGATGTTTGCATGAATCACCAAGTTCACACAGATCATTAAAAAATAAACAGTCTTACAGACCACTTACACACATACACACATGTAGCTGAACACACAAAGTAGCCTATATTAATATTTTTATTGTATATGGCTGC
>JAJHUR010075617.1:8484-45728 GCA_027495735.1 Lutjanus campechanus | reverse complement strand
GGAAAAGAGACAGCACACACAGACAGAGACACACACACACACACACACACACACACACACAAAAGTTCATTTCTGATATCTCATTCCGTCATAATGTAGACAAACGCAGCCTTGGCAGTTCATCCATCCAGTAAACCCTGGCTGATAACATGCTCATATTATTGATGGAATTGTGTCCCTGAAAAAAAGGTGCATATCGCATAACAATTTGACAGGCTGTTACAAATTGACTCTGGTATGTGCTTAGTGATATTAATGATATGCTAATGAGTGATACCAAACTTTTCCTCAATTGAAGAGGAAGAGTCTTTTGGGAGTGTTAATTAACAGTGATGGTTTGAAACTTTGCCAATACAGTGCTTTACTTTCTAGCTAGTGGTGTGCCTCCAGGGATGACAGTCTTGGTAGGATGGTCCGTAACTTGGGTCCAGACTGAAATATCTAATGGATGGATGACATTTTGTGCAGACATTCCTGGTCCTCTGACTTTGGGCAATCCCCTGACATTTTTTCTAGTGCCACCAGAAGGTCAGACTTTTCATGTATCCTGTAAAATAGAACGACATCTACTTGATAAATTGGCACAAATTTTTGGGTAACGCTTCAATTTCTAGGTCCCATAATTTCATGGTGCTGGTATTTACTGAGTAATATATATATATATTATATAATTTCTTAGAAATTACCCACAAATTACCTCCAAATTTAATGGTTAATTATGTGATAATGTGAAAGCACCACTGATTGACATTTTTCATCATTGTCTGACATTCTAAAACAAAACTATTAATCAGTTAATCAAGAAAATAATCGGAAGACTGGGGGTTCGATCCACTGCTTCTCCAGGCCACATTGCAAAGTGTCCCCAGGCAACACGCTGAACCCCACATTGCTGCTCCGTCACCGTGTGAATCTGTGTGTGACTGTGTGGGTGAATGTGATGTGTAGTTGTAAAAGTGCTCTGAGTAGTCAATAGGCTATAAAAGCACTATATAAATGCAAGTCCATTTACCAAATTATTAAGGTACCCAGCGCTAACAGCGACTGTTCTTTCTACTCTGTGTTGTGGTTTTGTCCCTTGTATGTGCAGGTCAAAAGCATCCAGGATGCCATCCGAGATAAAAAGCAGAGGTTTAACTTCATGGGAGAGGAGGTGAATCTTTGCCCGTCCGTTGGCATCTTCATCACCATGAATCCAGGCTACGCTGGCAGGACTGAGCTCCCTGAGAACCTCAAGGCTCTGTTCAGGTAGGCCAACAGACCATCAAAGTGACACGATTCAGTATACCATACTCTACTTTCACTTTTTATTTCTTCAGCTGGGTTCTTGTTTTAGGCTTAATCCATCACAAATCAAGCAACTTTAACAACATAATAATACAGCCATGAACATGAACGAGTCATTATGAGCATTTTTGATTGTGGTCAAGTGTTATTCGGTCAGTTATGTCATTTTTAATGCAAAGTTCAAGTACTCAAACAAAGTCAACTGACCAAATGACATGAGAACAGTCATAAACATTCATAAAGACTCCTTGATGTTCTTGACAGGTATCATGTCAGTGTTATACAAGCCCCCTCAAAAAAGAACAAGAGACCTAAAAAAGACCTTTTCCACAAAACCTGACATGGTGTGGTATATGGTGAATGTATAAAGGATCAGTTCACCCAAATTACAAAAATAGCCATATGCTGTAGGAAATATTTGTTCAGTATAAAATAGTTGTGTTGTGATCTGTTGGCAGTAAGTTCTATGGATTATAATTTAGGTAACACAGACACTGACTGCAGAAACACGTTACTCTTTAATGTTTTATCTGTGGGGTCGCCACTCGCTCTGACCATCTGGTTTGTTATCCTAAATGCATTTATCCGTGTAGAGAAGATAGGGTCTCGCTCGGAAATATATCATTTAACAAATGTTTACCCAGTGATATCTGACGGTCAGTTACACAAAACATTTCCCTCAGAGTGTACAACACAGGCACACAATCACTACTGAAGGATGCCACACAAGTTACCAGGTCAATGCAATCGTCAATCACTGTGACTTCACATAGAAGAGAATCACATACATCTTATTTACACCTGGTATAGAAATGCTAATGTATCCGGATATGTTATCCTGATAAGGAAAAATGTATGTTAATTCAAGGTGTAAATGCTGCGTGATGAGAACGTGATCTGACCTGCCTGAGCATGTCTCGAGGTAGTCTGGCTCGCATTGTGTTTGGATCATAACTAGGTGTAAATGCAATCCATACAACAATCTGTATACCTTATCTGATTACAGATCCCATTTTAATACCAGGTGTAAATGGAGTGATAGAGCACAGGTAAATAACAGCACTCGTCACTATGCAATTAAACTATTGCCTGAAACCTATCAGACATTTAACCATTATCAACAAACAGTCATGTTGCTGATGGCTGTGTAATGTTTTAAATGCGATTTTTCAGCCCTGTGAGCAAACAAACAAAACCAAACCTATCTGACACAGAAAATGTGTTTTTGTCATTTGAGTAAGCCAGTCCTGTTACATTTGTGGATAGCCATAAGTAATTCTCAAAACATTCCTGTTGGTGAGAACAGCAAAATCAAAAAAAACATATTTTTCTCCTCGCCTGTAGTGCTGTTTATCTATTTAGATTTTTTTTATGTGGCTTGCAGAGTTTTGGAGATATTGGCTGTAAAGATGTCTGTCTTCTCTCCAATATAATGGGTCTAGACTAGTCCTGTGGTTCTCAAAGCACCAAGAAAATACATCTGAAAAACTCGACAGCAGTGTCTCTTTCCAGAAATCGTGACCCGGTGGCTCAAAATGAATCATGGTTGCTGTGAGCAGTAGATTCTGAAATAGTTCTGGTGGATTTTATTGTAGAAAGAGAGTAGTTCCTCCATGGTTTTTTGTTTGTTTTTTTGTGGGGTTTTTTTTTTTTTGTGCTTTGAGCACCACAGGACTAGTGCCATTTAATCCTGTTATATTGCAGACATCTCAACAGCTGATGTCTCCAGAACTCTCTAGATGGAAAAACAGCACTACAGGCCGGGGGGAAAATATGTATTTTTGATTTTGGGGTGAACTGTCCCTTTTACCTACAGTATATTTATCTTGTAAAGTCTGATGGATTGTATATAACATACCTTGAAAAGATCCTCCCTGATACATTTGCATTACATTTACTTCAGTCAGTTAGCAGATGCTTTTGTCCAAAGTCGTGCACAAATGAGGTCCAATTCAACCACAATAGATCAAAGAGAAGCTGTTGACAATAAGTGCCACAACGCTTAAATTCCACCTGACACAAGTGCCACAAGGCAAGTGTGTAGGAGAGAAGAAGAGAGAGCGTTGGTGAGTAGTTTCTCCCTTAAGGGAAGGGAGCTGAAATTATCGGGTGAATAAAGTGCAAAATATTTGAGAAGAGCTGTGTGATGTGTTAAATTATGATGGATTGTGACTTGTATCGGAGCTTACGTTCCTCTGCTGTTTGCTCGTGCGCTCACTCAAAATTCAGCAAAACGTCAAAACAAGATGAGTGAACTGTACACGACAAAACATTTATTCATCAAGGATTATGATTATGAACTACAGCTGAGCTCCTCTGAATGCCTTCTGCCCGTTTCCTCACAGGCCGTGTGCCATGGTGGTGCCAGACTTCGAGCTGATCTGTGAAATCATGCTGGTGGCCGAGGGCTTCATCAACGCTCGGGTCCTCGCGAGGAAGTTTATCACCCTCTACACACTGTGTAAAGAGCTGTTGTCCAAACAGGTACTGTCTGCTGTCTTTGACGTTCCACATCAGATATGGTTAGAAAAAGCCACATCCATTTCCACTTCAAAGCCGAACAACTGACACAATGTTCTTTTTATATTTGAGACTTTTGATAAAGGAATGACTCTGAGGCACCACACAAGAGCTGACTTCACTGTCTGGGTGAAGTCTTACATGCATATGAATAAGAAGCTGCAGGGAGTTTGGATGTTATTCCATCTAAATTTTTCTTTAATCCTTTTTTAGTCCTGTTTTACATGTCCTGCCATTATTTTAATTATTTAAAAAAGCAATAAAATCACTCACAGTGCTGACTAATAGTTACAGTGCAGCTCCTCAAATTAGGTAAGCGATTTAATGAGCCCTCAGTTCTGGATGAATTTGCCATGACCACAGGCCCATTTAAGTGTCATAGCACACTGCTTCCTTTTTATGGCTGTTTTATGATGCTCTGGTTGTTCGGAAATTTTTAAATATTACCTTAATTACACTTTTTTTTAGCTGCTTCAAAGTTGTTTGCCAGAGTTTCATTGCAAGTTTTCCAACATTAGCAACTTAGTGGCAAATGAAGTCAAATGATAATGAACAGACTGCTTCTGTAAGCTATATTCACAAGGGCTGAAAGTGCAAATCAATGGAAAGTGCAGATTCAGAGAACTACTGTCTTGAATTAAACAAGCGGTTCATAATAATGTTTAATATTAGAAAAGTTCTGCTGCTGGTACTTTTCCTTCCAGTGTGCAGATACCACAGCATGAGTACAGTGAAAAATATTCATGCTATCAAAATTTGCAGGGATGTGAAATAATGCTCTAATAAGTTTGTGGCCTCTAGTTTCATGGCAGTAAAATGGTGGTTGGTAATGTTGTGTGTTTGTTGGTCCTGATGTGGGTGTGTGTTCAATAGTCTGCCTGCAGTGTTGAGCTGCACAAGTTCTAGCACCTGTGACAGGCAACTGACAAAATATGTGACATGTGAGAGCCTCTGGACAAGAGGATGTACACACTGATAATCCCTATACAACTGCTATTAGACAAGACAACTTTCATAAAGTCACTGTTGAGTTGCTAGTTAGTTTATTTAAATAAATAATCTTTTAAATGGTATCAAGCAGCATGAACTTTCCCAGTGATTTCTTTTTTGTGTATTTTGTTGATGTATGAGTGTTTTCTTATTTAGAGATGCTGCTTTCAATCTTTTTAAACATTTCCATGCACACAGTAATGTGACTGCAGCAAATATTAATATTTAAGTAGTCAAACAACAAACTGTAGGTATAAACTTGACAAACAGAGGAAACTCTCCAGAGGAAAAAGAGCAAATCATTTCTTTAGGCAGCGCTGATGGAAATCAGCTGCTTTGCCTTGTGTGTAAATGTACACAGCATCTCTCTTAAAGGGGGACGCTTCACTCTGTTTCACCCACCTGCAACCCATCTATTTTTAATAATACGCATCACTACAAATGGGTAATTTCAGCATCTCTGTTTGCTTCTCTAAGTTCCATTGAAATAACACACCTGGTACAGGCACACCTGGCTCTTAAAGTGATATTCCACTTTTGCAGAATAAGCCACTCAATATGTACTCACTCCTATGCCGATGTGATGATGGGTGAAGATCTTCAGTTCACAAAACAATCAAGTAGCAAGTAGCCGGTAGGATGTAAACATGGTGTCGATCTCTCGAGACTTTGTGTATATCTTAATGGACACACGTGTGAAAATATCGCGAGATCGACGCCATGTTTACATCCTACCAGCTACATGCTACAGTTGACATTTCTGCTAAAAACATGGCGTAAATGGTGTCATTTGCGATTAATTTTTAATGTCGTGGCTCGCGGACACTTGGATTACACCACACAAGCAGGATGGAGACATTTTGTGTTTGTTTTGTGTTCTTTTTTTAACGTTTTATCCGTGGTCACCATTCACTGCAATTTGGCTGCAACCCTGTTTCTCCTAAAACTCCAGGATTGTTTTGTGAACTGAAGATCTTCACCCATCTTCACATCGGCATAGTGGTGAGTACATATTGAGTGGATGATTATCTAAGAGTGGATTATCGCTTTAAAGGGAATAAGAGGTGACACATTGATTTATTTCATGTTACGCCAAAAACACCGCTATGATTTAGTAAGTGCCTAAATACAATCCCTTTGCGCCCTTCACCTTACTTCGCACCCAGATTATGAGCCGGTTAACCAGAAAAAGTGGAGTTGGACATGATCTAAGTCCTCCTGCGCCACTCACTTTACTTTCAGTGTTTCCCAAATGATTTTTTCTGGGGAGCCACTTTTTAAAGATCACAAATCATTGTGACTCAGTTCACGACAGGTCTTACCAAAAAATCTTGGAAAGAGTTAATTGTTCTTTGCCATTTTTACTGCCATTTCTGCATCACCTTATATTATCTTGGTGCACATTATAGAAAAAAAATGTGAGAAACATAATTTTGTTCCCCTTAACTGTGTAAGTGGAAATGACAAATGAACAACTTGAACTTGAACTTGGAATGCATTTAGGCTGAGTTAACAGTATCATTGTTTTTATTTTCTCTCATCAGGAAAACAATACAGGACATTTTAGCTTGCTTAATCATGAGACTGAATACGTGCATATAGGCAGAATTATCAGCTGCTCATTTTTTCTCTCGTCAATAAAACAATAGACACGTTTTAAATGCATAATGACAGGTACTGGAGATTTATATCTTAAATTTGCAGAATTTCTGCCGTAGTCTTTCAGTTCTTTTGTGACCCACCTCTGGGTCACAGCCCAGTCTTTGGGAATAACTGCTTTAGACCATGTGCCATAGAGGCTGTACTCAGTGACAGTGGTGCTTTGAGCTACACGCTAACATGCTCAAAATAACAATGCTAATACATGCTAATGTTAAGCAGATAAAAGTCATTTGCACATTAGCGTGCAAAATTTGTTAATTAGCACTAAACAAAAAGTAGAGCCGAGGCTGATGAGAGTGTCAGTAGTTTTGCAGGAATTTTGTCATAAACAAAAGTTATCAAATGAAAATAGAGACCTGATGATGCTGCTGGAGTCAAGTCAGGAGATCACAATTACAACTCATCCTGTGGAGAACATGGATGTCTGTACAAAACTTTGTGCCAATTTATCTAGTAGATGTAGATGTGGAGACAATCCATCCAGTTTGTTGTGATATTTCAGTGTGGTGCAAATGTAGTGGATTAATGGGCTGACATCGCCATTGCTGTTTCAGTACTTGTTTGCTTTCTTATTTGCACACAAATTGGTAATATATGCCACTTAATGAAATGGGGTACTAAGAAGGCACAGTGGACAACATTTCCTTACGTTTTAAAGATGATGGAGCAAATGTTTCTCCTCAGATTTCTGTCAGCAGGTGGAGAGAAATATTAGTTTGTCTGGAGACTGATTGATCTCAGTGGTGAACTGAAATTTTACACATAAACTCTGATGAGGTTCATGATATTAATAGCTGGGATGGTGTAGGGATCACCTGCGCAGTTCATGATATTTGTACACATTTTTATAATATTTTGCTATATTTTATTGTATAGTCAATTTTCTGTGTATGCTTCTTGACTTGTATTATCTGCTTTATATTTTCCTACTTACCATTTTTATTGTTATGCACCAAAACACCAAGGCAAAAATAAGTGTAAACCTTCTTGGCCATAAATCTGATTCTGATTCTTTTTATTAGATATATCTTTTTTTTGTTTTTTTAAGTTCTGTTTTTTGGGCTTTTTGCCTTTATTGGATAGGACAGCTGAAGAGCAACAGGAAAGAGGGCAGAGAGAGAGGGGACGACACGCAGCAAAGGGCCGCAGGAGGGGTTGAACCAGCGGCCGCTGCAGAGGACTAACAGCCTCCATACATGGGGCGGACGCTCTATCAACTGGGCTAAATGGCCACCGATTAGATAAACTTTTTAATCCCACTGATCTCTCGCCTGTACGTTTACCTGTGCTCACTGACGTCTCTCTGGCCTTCACCAAAGGACCACTATGACTGGGGCCTCCGAGCCATCAAGTCAGTGCTGGTGGTGGCCGGCTCTCTGAAGAGGGGAGACCCCAGCAGAGCAGAGGACCAGGTGCTGATGCGAGCTCTGAGAGACTTCAACATCCCCAAGATCGTGACCGACGACATGCCCGTGTTCATGGGGCTGATTGGAGACCTGTTTCCCGCCCTGGATGTCCCCAGGAAGAGAGACCTGGACTTTGAGAAGCACGTGAAGGAGTCCATCCTGGACTTGAAGCTACAGGCCGAGGACAATTTTGTACTCAAGGTACAGTGAACATTCCCAACATTGCTATTCGATACTATGATGATATTTCTGTGCCGATTGGACATGTGTTAATATCAGGGGTGTCCCTAATTCAGTATTAATTTTAATTTATTTTCTTATCTTAAATTGAATCAAAAGGCAGAATTGGCGAGCCTCCCTGTTTTTGTTTGTCATTCCACCCCCACCTACTTGCGGCATCCAGTGTATGTCCACAGAAAAAAACAACATTTCAAAGATGACGCAGCGTAGCTTACAGGCTGTTACACACTTTATACCATATAGACTTCTTTTTATCAAAGAATTTGAAAATGTATATGACAGTTGTTAGGCCATAAAACCAATAATCTATTGATTCTACAAATCAAGACTCGACAGTTAACAAATTGTGACATTGAAACTAAAAGTCATAATTAGAATCATGACACCTCTTATTTGATTTCTTTTTTTTTATTTTTCAACAATATACTATAGCAAAAAGTTGAATAATACACTTTTAAAGACTGTATCATGACTATATATCATGATTTCCAGAAGCAATGCACATTTTTCTGAGTTTTATTTCAGCAGCGAAAAAGGAAAAGAAGCGATCCGCACACCAGACAAGCTCCCTTATGCAATTTTATTGGCTGCAGACTGCAGTCTGAGGAAGAGCATTAGCTCGAAACGTCACGCCAATAAAATTGCATAAGGGAGCTTGTCTGGTGTGCGGATCGCTTCTTTTCCTTTTTCATTTTGATATTTTGTGATCCAGCACCCAACCCAGTGGGTCTCGTGGATGTGCGTGTCCTATTCTCATCATACTTACATTTCAGCAGCATCATTTCTATACTGCATAATAAAGTAGTAAATAAAATACTTTTCGAAGTAAACTGCTACACTTAGCTGTTCCTGCTCAGCAAGCTAGTGCCATAAGAAAATAGATAAAATAAGACATGAGGTTAAGATGAAAAGAGCTCCTGGTTGTATTTTTAAACCCACTGGGAGTTTTGACCCTTTGAGGTTGCTGTAGCTGGTCAGTGTGGAGTGTTGAAGCCAAAGCAGTAGATTGAGTTAACAAAGTGAAGTCAGCAGGTATTAGTTCGTGTGAGGCAAAAAATATCAATTTGTTTTACTGTTTATTCATTTTCTATTCATTTTCCATGTTCATAATTAACAGTAAACAACCATAACATACAATAACACAACAAAACATAACAGTGCCATGACAAGAGATTGATATCCTCCACCTACTGTCCTCCACCCTCCCCTCCCAACCCACAAATTAAAGACACAGGAATAAAAGATGAAGTAAAAGAATAGATAGTAAATTAGACAGTGCATTGAATCTATTCCTGGTAGGCCATCTATTGCTCCCAAGTCTTATAAAACAGACGTCATCTACCTCTCATGGCATAAGTTATTTTCCCTAAAGGAGCGCATGAATTAACCTGATTAATCCACTGAGTGATATTAAGGGGGTCTTCATGATTCCACCTAGATGTAATACTTAATACAGCTGCTGTAATAGATAGCCAGATGAATCATTTTATGCTTTGGGAGGGGAGATTCAGATCAGCCAAGTCCCTCAGCATTGACATCACCAGTGGATCCGTTAAATTTACATTACTGTGATTGTGATCCTAATTTCTGTTAGCGCATTAATGGCAATTCCGATTAATGCCATTAATGTGGCACTAGTCTATAGTATAATTAACATTTAGTCCATTAGCATCAAGCTAACGGACTAAATGTTAATTATACTATAGACTAACATCGGTTCAGCGATCAAAAAAAATCGTTTCAGGAATCGTAAAAAAAAGGGATAATGATCCTTAAGAAAAACAATTTTTCCCCCCACACATGATCCCTCGGTGACGCTTGTCTGCTGCAGTTTATCAGATCCTGTTTTGATTACAATGCCAAAAACGTGTGTCACAAGTGTTTCTAAGCGGAATATGAAGCCAAACACAATCACAAGTTATCTGTGAGGTCCCCAAATGGGGGTTTCATCTTTAACAATTTAGACAGATATTACAGTTGTAGCACTTTCATTTAGATTTATCTTAGTTCTTTCCAAAAGCTATTTACCTCACGTCATAATGCTCCACTGGGAAATACACATTAGTGTCAGACAAGTCTGCAGCAGCTGGATGAATCGGGCAAATATTGCAGAAAGCCAACGGTTGGCTGCGATGAGAGTTCAGGTGCCCGAGCTGCTGACCTAATTCCAGTCATTACGGTACATACAGATACACACACTCGCGCTCACACATGCACAATAGAAAGGCGGGTATATGTCAGAGACAGATGAACGCAGGACCAGGGGAAATAAGTGCAATCTGCCTCAGGTCAAATAGACACGGGAACCACATAATAACACTCCATCAATGGAGGCTTGGCGCTGCACCATGCCACTTAACCCTGACATTGTGAGAGACAGCCACGGAAATAAACAAAGAGGAGGAGAAACACAGCAAGCGCGCGGGAGAGAGAATGGCGGAGCGGTCAATAACAAGCATCCACCCCCAGAGCCTGAACTTTTACTGTCTTTGTTTGTGCGACCAACCTTTTGATTTCAGACAAAGGCGGGGGGGAGGAGGGGGAAGCAGGCGAGGTGAGGGAGATTGCATACCTTTAGCGTTAGCCTGTGCTAGCATTAGTCCTCCACACATCAAAGCAGTAATCAGCCGGGGCCTTTGAGAGTGTAAAGCCACCCGCGCTCCAGCTGAATGGAGGGTGAGTAGGAGCCGCGAGGAGCCCGGTCGATGGCATTGATTGAGCCCGCCATGTGTGTGTTTGAGTGGAAACAGGGAGGAAATCTCTCTCCCCCCCCCCCCTTTTCTCTCTGGTGTTCTGTTACTCACTCTGTGGTGTCAGCTCACATGACTGAATTGACAGAGAGTGTTACACCACAAGTCAAGGAAAATTCAAAAAGTCCAGTGTGAATGTGTCCATTTGATTTTGAGGAGGTCTACCCAACATGAAATATTTCAAAAGTTGTGTCCAGATGTGAAGCATCACATCGTCAGTACTGGAGAAACCGGTGGAAGTAAAGCAAACTTTTTACACGTTCTTTGGAGTTTTGTTATTAATTCAGAAGAAAAAATATTATGAGACTGTTGCAAGAAAAAAATTACTGAAGATGAGAATTTGATATGTGTAGAAGCACAGCATTGAAGCTCATCATGATGATGGAGACCAACCACTCCACACAAAATAATTTACTTGAAAAGTGCAATTCAGGAAGGATAATTTATTAAGAAATTAAAATAGACAACAATGAATATGATTTTGGAAAAAAGCTGGACTTAAGATCACGGGAGATCAGAATGACGCTATGAATCATTGAAAGTTTATAAACGAGCTACTCCTCTCTTTAAATTGTCAGATGAAAGCTCAATTTATTGTTTCCTGCTTCAATGAAAAAAATATGACTGTAATGAATAGTTTGAAGCTTCCTTCATAACATTGATATTCAAATTCTAATATTCAAATTATAAATCAACATTTGAATGCTCCACAGATGTTTTTTTTTTTTTTTTTTTGCATGCCCATTCATTCTATTTAAACTTGGTATTTCTGCACAGCTGCAGATGAAGATAAGGCCCCAAAGTTGCAATGATTAATCAAATAATCATACATTAATCAATTATTAAATTAATTGCCAACTGTTTTGATAATGAATTCATCATCTTGAGTCATTTTTTAAGACAAAAAAAGGCAAAATTCTCTGATTTCAGCTCTTTAAAAGTGAATATTTTCTGGTTTCTTTACTCCTCTCTGACAGTAAACTGAATATCTTTGAGTTGTGGACAAAACAAGACATTTGAGGACGTCATTTTGGACTTTGGGAAACACTGACTGACATTTTTATAATTTTCTGACATTGTATGGACCAAACAACTAATTGATTAATCGAGTAAATAATTGACAGAGAATTTGGGCATTTTTTTTAATGAAAAACAATGACTCGAAACAATTGATCAGTTATCAAAATTGTTGGTGATTAGTTCAATAGTTGATTAATCAATTAATTGTTGCAGCTCTCTCTTTTCATCACAAAGTCAAAATTCCAAATTACATAATAGTTGTGTACAATATGTACAGGCTCAGCTCTAGACAATAGGGGGCTCAAAGCATGATTTTCTTTAGGGGCCTTCGTTACTTTTACCTTGCTAGGCAGCTGGATTCGCGAGATCACGCGAGAATCAATCTTGTCAGGCTTCAAGTTATCCATTAGTGTCCGCACCACAAGTGGTGCAGCCAGTCAGTGTCCTGGGAGAGACTACTGGGAGCTACGGGTGTGGTTTTAGGTGTGACAACAGCGAGAAGCGTCCACGAAAGCATCCTGTCTCAAACAAACAAGCAGCAGTGCATCAGTTCTATCAGAACTGGAGAGTATTTCTTCATTGAAAGAAGAGCAAAGAACGGCACTGAAGGCTTCAGCAAGAGTTTGATCTGATTGGTTGAAGTTAGCCCGTGTTTGACGTGATAGACAGATGGTTCCTCCAATAACCTGTTAAGTATTTTTTTTTTTAAGTTCCTGCCCTTTTCCAAACAGTTTCTAAGGACGACTTCCCAGATGGTTCTGTGTAACAAACCATCTGGTGTGTCAGTCAAGAACTATGAAAAAAACTATGAACCATATACTGTATATAGTTTTACTATATATGGTATATATATATACCATATATTGTACTGCCGCCATGTGGCAAAAACACTTCTACTATCTATAAGTGGTAATAATCCTCACAGGACATTAATACACCAAACACACATTTGTAATAAACATGCCTTCATTCAGTCGATGTTCATTAAGAATTCTGCCCTCAGACCTTAAATCAAAGGTCTCAGCAGCATCCTCGAGGCACACACAAAATAATCACACACAGGCTCATAAACAACACAATATATAAGCAGCACACAAAATTATTGAGCGTGTGGACATTGTAGATACGAGACGGACACTGAGAGAGAGACACACAGAAACACTGTATATTGTCTTATTGGCTGTAATAACCAAACTAAAAGGAAGCAGGGGCACAATCTAAACAGTACAGGAACTGCAATATACTCCTTTGTCACCCAGGGAGAAAATACCAGACAAGAAGTAACAGACAACTGAGTTTTGGAGTTAGGGAGAAACTTTAGAAACTTGGTGGAAAGCTGCCTAGGCCTTCATCCAAATCTTAATCATTTGTCCCCTCTTTTAAATTCAGCAAAGTAATACGTTAAGTTATTCCTTTGTTTGTGTAAGAAGTATTTTCTCAGTTTGTTTGACGTGCTGCTGTAACGGCATGTAACATTAATGTTAGGCTCTTGCGTGTCTAAACTCTGCTTTACCTGTGAGGATGTTTCAGCTGATTTCACCATTTACACTATTTTCTGAAAGAAGTTGAACTTTTAATGGCGGTAAAATTGTCAGATTTTTTGCAAAAGCAATAACTGCAATTTGATCTTTTGTTGCGCAGGGAAACTCCCCAGACTCAATTAAAAAATCGTGGAGTTTTGTGAGTTGTTGAGTCAGGGCAAACTTTATCAACTTTGTGAAACACTGTAGTTGCTTATTTATCCCCTGTTGGAAATTTGGGAAAATACCTGAATCTTGACTTCTGCTCTATGTCTTCATTTATTTTAACTTGCATTTTGGAGGCACCATTATGTCGTATTTTAGCAGCATAATGATTTATTGAACAGTTGCTGCAGGACCGGCACCAATCAAATCAGTCCACTAACATGATTGACACAGAGACCCCAGGGTCAGAGAAATGTTGACTGGTTTGACATGATCTATCCTAATAGGAGGGGGGCTGCTGTTGAGGGTCATTGATTTGTTTTATTTCTCTTATTAAAAAAAAGATTTTCAGTTTATGCTATACAGTTTTTGCAGTTTGTCCAAATACAAATAGAAAGAAAGATACAACACATGCACCATCAGACCTCAATTAGAATGTGACTTGACTCACAAATAGAAAACAAGAAAGGGTCGTCCAAATATTAAATATTTTATTTTTTGTTTTATTAGACATTCCTGGAGCTGTGTCCCCTCCATCCACAATTTCTTGTCACTTCTTAAGACTGTGGGCAGCTCTTCCAACTCCTATTGTCTGGGAATATTGAACAACTGCAGCACACTCACAACCCAAATGTTAGCCTTTTCAGTATGCATACTAACTTGAGTCACTTTTGTCCTCTGGAGTTGTAATAAATAAGCTGCTGTCTGTCAGTCAAGACAAGCTGATGATGAGACAGTTATGTGATTGGCCATCTGCTCATTCAGACGCATCACTTCTGGCCCTTTTGTCTTGACTGACAGTGATAAGGACTTTGTAATGAAAAGTGCCATTACATAAAACAAAATGGCCATTTCCAAAATAATTCATTTCATATTTTGGAGCTGAGTTTAAACATTTCATTGGATTATTTCCCATTTTCATATTTATATTCATATTTTGTCTGTATTTATTTAAAAATGATTAATAATAACACTTTAAAAAAGTATTCTTCAACAATATATATGGAAGATATTTTATATATATGCATATATATATATGATCGTATGTTTTGGTTTGCTTTAATATCTTTTATTTCTAAATTTGCACTGTACCAGAAAACACCCTTATACCAGACAAGAATTCACAACTTCAAACAATTTAAAAATGTGTTAAAAACCTTCAAAATCTAACAATACGTACTGTTAACATGGGTGTAAAATGTGCTTTTATGTTCATCTTTGTTTTAAAATCTATCTCCTTTCAATAGAATGTCAGCCCTTTAAAGTTGTGTCCCAGATCTTCGTCAACTCTGTCAAATTTTTACAAAAACATGATTTGATCAGTCATAAAAAGGTTTAGCTATACCCTAAGGACCCCTGTCTCACTTCCTGGTTTATAAAAGGCTGGAATACTGCTCAAACACTGGTAAACTTTCTATTTTTCCACAATTGCTGTCAGATGTTTCTCAACCATAACATGTCTACTCTGTAGCCCTTCTAAATCAAAGATAAATAAGAATTATGGTTTGAAAATATATATTTTGATTAACATTAAGAGAACTGTGAGAAACTAAAATAAACTGATTTACTTATGTATTTCATGATGTCTTTTTTGTTGGTTTAATATTGAACACTTTTGGTGGAGTGTCCCTTTAAGTGTTGAAACAGAATAATGAGGGTGCAGATATGTGTCCTTCCAGAAGACCACTGCTGTCATTTATTGTAGTCTGTGAACAGTGTACTAAGCTGCCGTGCTGCACTGCAGTGCATCACAGCAGCCTGTCATTGTGCATCACTTTATATTCACCATAAAGCAGAACATTAAGATGAGACGCAGTAGACTACAGAGTGCTACTGTGTAGTGGCCCATGAAATGCTACATTATCTACATTGCTGCTGTAAAAGGCTCAGTGTTTATTTGTTTACTGTGTCATCAGCGCCCTTCATGTGCTCTAAACAAAGCACAATATCAAATGTTTCACTCTGTGTGTGTGTGTTAGGTGGTGCAGCTGGAGGAGCTACTGGCCGTGCGTCACTCCGTGTTTGTGATCGGGAACGCGGGCACCGGCAAGAGCCAGGTGATGAGGTCACTCCAGAGGACCTATCAGAACATGAAGCGCAGGCCTGTGTGGGCGGACCTCAACCCGAAGGCTGTGACCAATGACGAGCTGTTCGGCATTATCAGCCCGGCAACCAGAGAGTGGAAAGACGGTGATTACTGACTCCTGCAGAAACAGTGTCTGATTGGTACAAAGTGTTTAATGACCTCACACCAATGTCCAAAACCGCTTCTCCCCACAGGCCTCTTTTCAAATATAATGCGTGAACTGGCCAATATCAGCCACAACGGACCCAAGTGGATCGTTCTGGACGGAGACATTGACCCCATGTGGATTGAGTCACTCAACACAGTCATGGATGACAACAAGGTGTGAGCAAGTGTGGTCTGAGTCTTTTATTCAGTATCAAAATGACACATCTCCACAGTCTGTTGTTCAATAAATCAGCACTCAGATATGAATAGGACATTGTGGTCGACTCATCAATGACGCGACAGAGTAGTAAACTATTTGTACTCTGGGGAAGAGAGAATAGATGACAGTGTGTGCCTGCAATGCTGAGAATAGTGAAAAGAGCTGTGACATAATCCAGGCTAACACTGTGTAAAAGACACAAAAACACACAGTCTTTGTCAGTCATATCGATGTACAGCACACTGTGTAAATCTGCTCTCTCCTTCTGTTAGGTGCTGACTCTGGCCAGTAATGAGCGGATCCCTCTGAACCCCACCATGAGGCTGGTGTTCGAGATCAGCCACCTTCGCACTGCTACTCCCGCTACTGTATCCAGAGCAGGTAGTCCTCGCTCTTCTCTCTTTGTCTCATCCTTTTACTTGGCAATTTTCACAAGGTTGTGGTTGTATTGGATTTATTTTCAAGTGTGCTTTTGCAGCAAGGCTGGGTTATTAACCAAGCAACTGCTCAGTGGCCTCAGACCCACAGGGGCCAAAAGAGGTCCAACTTTGCTGCGTCCATGTCAATATTTTGTACAATATTTCGTCCAAGTCTCCCTGTCAAAATCTAGCTTTAAGTTTGCTGCAGTGCATCCTGCAAGGGAGAGTGGTGAATTATTCCAGCCGTTTATCCAATCCTTAGTAAAGTCGAGGTAGAACAACTCTGGAAGAAAGGATATATCGACACCCAGATATCAGATGTTAAAAGTTGTGATGTTAAGAGTCATTTTGAGGTTGCAGCCTTCAACTGGTGCTGAGATAGGAGGAGGATGATGGAGTTGGACCAATAATGGACTAATCAGAAAAAGAGGAAAATCTCTCTGAGCTTAAACACTGCTGGTAATAATTGACCGTTTTTGTATAATTTACCAGCATATACGCTGATATTATGGGTTGTACTGGTGGTGGTGATTCAGGCAAATTGTATGACTGTGTGTAGCTTTAACCCTTAAATACAACTGCCCGACAGGCCATCCAGACCAAGAACAATAACTATTACAATAACCAAGCAACTAATTACAGCTACTCAAATTACTGCAAGTAAGTCATTTTTTGAGTACTTGTATTTTTATGAGTATTTTTTCAAGTCTGTAATTTTACTCATCTTTCAGTATGTGTTACATTAAGTAATTTATTTCTTTACTTTAAAAAATCATAATTGACAACTGAGCATGATTTCAATTGACTTCCTAACTTTTCATCTGTATTTTTCAGGCTGCTGTTGAACAATTGTAAGAAGAAAAAAAAGGTCATCACAATTTCCTGGAGCCTAAAGTGATGTCTTTAAATTGCTTCTTTTGTCCAACCAGCAGTCAAAAACCCCAAAACACAAAGAGTCTTCGTTTACTGTCACTAATGACAAAGAAAAAGCAGCAAATCCTCTTGTTTAAGAAGCAGGACCCAGCAAATGTTTGACATTTTTGAATCAAAAATGACTGATTATCAAAATGGCAACTGATTATCTTTTGATTGACTAATCATTAATCTACTAATCTACTGCAGCCCTAATTTAGACTTTAGGTTTGGGGAAATAGAGACGCCTTCCAATTAAATGACTGCTATTAATAATTAATTGAATATATACAGTTAAAAAGTAACCAATTCTTTAAGTAGCTTTTGAGGCGAGCATGTTGTAGTTTTACAAAAGTTTTTTTTTAACACAGTTTTACTTGTAATTGAGTTATTTGTCAGTTATATAACATCATTTGTACTTGAGTACAAAGTTTCAGTACTCTTTCCACCACTGACAATAACTAGCCTGTTGGACTCAGAGCAATTTGATGAAAGACAGAAACACTGAGAGCCAATCAAAAAATGTAATAGGTTTTAAAAGTAATTTTACCTGAGACATACTGCCAAACCGTCATTGGCACTGATGGGGTCTCTGGAGTTCATTTGGTCTTCACTGATGTCCTCTTTGATGATCACCAGTTCACCAGCAAATTAATGCAGACTCATTCTCTGGTAACAGAATGTTGGATTCTTCGAACTCCTCTCGTCTTTGAATCCTTTTGTGACCCTGCATCCTTCTAGTTTTCTTTTTGTTATGTCTCCAGGTCTTTCAAAGTGAACGTAAAAGCATTCAAAGAAATCAGACGATGGAACATTTGGTACAGACAACTTATAAAAGTGCTGTAACAGCAAAGAGAACTGTCCATCACACGTCTGTGAAGTATAAATACATAGGTAGGATGGGAGAAGCCTAAGAATTGCCTTTTATATTGAAGTATACCAGTACTTGGTGGTTTTGTGTGAAATTTCACAAAGTACAAATATGTTTCTTCCACTCATGATGAAGCATAATAAATGTGGCGATCTCTTGACTTTACTTCTTCCAGTATGTATAATATAATTCACACATGTTAGCATGCCAACACACAAAACTAAGATGGTGAACATGATAGACTTGCTAAATCTCAGCATGTTAGCATTGTTATTGTGAGCGTGTTAGCACATAGACATTAGATACAGTGGTGCCTTGAGGTAAATACAAAGTAAAGCCTCACAGACCTGCTAGCATGGCTGTACACTGTTAATCATGTTAAATATTAGGGTTGGGTATCTCTGGCATGAAGCCGATTTGATATGTATCTAGATACACAGGTTACGATTCGATTCAAAAACGATATCTTTTTAAGGCAGAGCGATTCGATACGATTCGATACAGTTTAAGAACGATACGGTTCGATACAGTGTGAAAACAATACGATAGTTAACATTTGTTGATGTAGACTTTAAACTATATAACTATAAAATGACATTCTTACATTATTTTAAACAGATAAAAGACCACATTTCCACAAGCATTTTTGCTTTCTGGCACTGTCAAAAATAAACAACAACAAAATTCCATACCAATGTATTAAAAAAATTTTTTTTTAACTTTTTATCTCATAATTATGACTTTTTATGTCATGATTTACACTTTTTATCTCATAATAATAACTTTTTATTTCGTGATTATGACTTTTTATGTCATAATTTAGACCTTTTCCCATAAATTAGATTTTTTACCTCGTAATTATGACTTCTTAAAAATCTCATAATCATGACTAACATGGGTACATTTTTTCAGTCATTACGTAAAAATGCTTCCTTAGTCAGTGGATGTTTCATGTATCTAACACAGCGGATGTGTGTGTATTGTGCGTGTGTTGTGTTTGTGTGTGTATTACCATAGACTGTATTACGCAGCAGCAGCAGTATGACAGCAGCAGGCGGCTCGTTACTCAGAGGAGAGCTGGTCTTTGTCGTCATCACAGCTCATTGATAATTAATGAGGAGGCAGCGGCCGCGGAAAAACTGGCTGCTTCAGTGAGGAATATTAGTGCTCTGTTATTTACTCTTGTTACATCCATTATGTTTTCACATGTTCTTTCGTCGACGTTAGTACTTTTAGCTTTGGGTTGCGAAGATAATGTTACGGAGCATGCGCGACAGTCGTTTCGTCAGCTCTCGCGTTATTTTAGAGATGAAAACTGTAAAGCCTCAGGCAACCGACGCCTAGTCTCGCGATAGCCGATCCATAGCTCTACAATCGATTCATCTAAGGATTTGTGGCTGATTACTATCGATTGGGGAGTCTGCTACCGACACAGCCGTATCTCTCGCCTGTAAAAACGGATATCCGGTCATATCGGTTTATCGTTACAAGCCTATTAAATATAAGCCTTCGCTCCCCACGTGCACCAGTGAGCCATGACCCTGTCGCCGGTTCACCACTGTTCCTTCCTTGGACCACTTTTGATAGATACTGACCACTGCAGACTGGGAACACCCCACAAGAACTGTAGTGTTGGAGATGCTCTGACCCAGTCGTCTAGCCATCATAATTTGGCCCTTGTCAAACTCGCTCAAATCCTTCTGCTTTTTCCTGCTTCTAACACATCAACTTTGAGGACAAAATGCTCACTTGCTGCCTAATATATCCCATCCACCAACAGGTGCCATGATGGGGAGATAAACAGTGTTATTCACTTCACCTGTCAGTGGTCATAATGTTATGCCTGATCAGTGTACAAGTCAATTTGAATTAATTATCTAGTAAGTAAAGTGACATCCCTACTCATTGGTACATATTGCTGCAAGAAAAGGTTTGGTAACACTTTCTATGATGCCCGTGTCTGTAATACGTTATAAATATATACATACAATTCCTCATATTCTGCTTATAGCACTGTATTTTTATAGTTATAAACAGTAACAAATATTAGCAAGTCTTTGTAAGTCACAACTCGTTATAAAGCATTTTATGACTTACTTTATAAGGTCACATTTTTTTTGCAAGGATCATAGTCTTATAATTCTCATAGTTGTAATACATTATAATTATTTTATAATGCATCATAATCACTGCTATAATGAATTATAATTTATTATAATTTCACTTATACTTACACTTACACTGATTACAAGTTGTGTTTTATAATACACTATGATCCTTGCAAATAAATGTTAATGAGTTACAAGCAATGACGAGGTATTGTTACTTGACCATCCATCCATCCATTGTCCATAATGGCTTATCCTAATGAGCCACAGGGGGCTGGGGCCTATCCCAGCTGCCACTGGGCAAGAGGCAGGGTACACCCTGGACAAGTCGCCAGTTAATCGCAGGGCATACTTGACCTTACCAGCCATTATAAAATGCTTTATAATGTATGTTATTATTATTGTTATAACTTATGAGTGCTTTTATCCTATCTCATCATATCTTATATATAGTCTTATAAGCAGATTGCATTGCCTTTTATGTTTATGATGCATTCAAGAACTTTATTGCCATTGCAGGCAAAATGAAACAGCAGTTGCATCATCCTCAAATGGTGCTTGTTGTCACAAATATTTACAAATTAAGATTCACACATATTTAAAGATTAAATAGACAGAAATAAAAAGGTCTTAGCATTAGAAGTTGCAGAAAGTACAAGAAGAAGCAATACAGAACACAGATACAGTTAACAGTAAAAATATAATAAAGAACAGTCACAACTGAAGTGACAGTACAAAAATAAGCAATAGGAAGTATGAAAGTACAAAGTAAGCAATATAAAGTATAGAAATACAATTAACAGTAGAAAAATTCAATAAAAACACAAATAAATACCTGTAGTACAATATAATATAGACATGGCTGTTATAGAAAGTTTTACCAAAACATATTGCCTCAGACCAGTTGATGCACAGAAACTCTGAAGCCACGTTTCTCTCCTGTGCAAACACTGGAGCAGCCATGAATAGTCTGCTTTATGCACTGGACCTGGAGGTGATGTGGTACATTCTCAGGTAGGAGGTGTGTGTGTGGGTTCCAAAGGGGCCCGACAACACATTTTTGCTCTGGGGACCCGTAACGGTCTAATCCAGCCATGTTTGCAGGTGCTGCCATCACTGCATGTGTTGTGTTCCCTGTTTCTCTTTCCAGGCATCCTGTACATAAACCCAGCAGACCTCGGCTGGAACCCGCCAGTGTCCAGCTGGATCGATAGGCGGGAGGTCCAATCAGAGAAAGCCAACCTGACCATACTGTTCGACAAGTACCTCCCCTCCTGCCTGGACACCCTCAGATCGAGGTAATGCAGCTCCTCGGCAGCTCTGTGTCACTATGAAATGACATGTTCACAGTCATGTCCAGTTGACGCAGGATGTCGGGGTGTGACACAACGTGGGGAGGGAGGGCCTGTGCAAAAGTGGGCCGAAGCCTGACTCAGAAGAACTGGATGGCTTCCCGCATTCTATTGTGCAGGACCACTCGCCTCCTCCAACACCTCCATCACCACTGCTATTGGAGCAGACAACAAAAACAGGAAGCAGAGGAGGGAGACAGAGAGGAGGAATAATTTGTCTTCATTGCTGTGCCAAAAATCCAGAAAATGCACCACTGTACAGAACCATAAAGCCACATAGATATTCATAGATACATTTGTCATCCCTTCTCTTGGAAGTAAACGTATTTGAATTTTGTTTTGTGAGAAAAAACTGTATTTTTCTGTTAAATCTGCTACCTTTTCCCACTCTACCACTGTCTTTTTTAGAGACAGGGGATCTTAAGGGGGAGAAAGCAGGTTGACAGTATATGCCAAATAGCAGTGGTGAACAGCATCTGATATCTGTGAACCTGAAGATTAATTTAGCCCCTTTAACACTGGACAAAACCCCCACTAACAGCCACTAACTCCTGGGTCAGATGACTCTGCAGTAGTCATGGATACCTATCAGCTTCAGCTCCAGCTTACTCTAAATTCTTAACAATAAAAGTTCCCTGTTATTTTGTTAATTAAACCTTTTATTATGAAGCAGCAAAATCAGGGCATGTTGGAGTTTCATCAGCAGTAAGTTAACACGACTCCTATCAGCTCAAAGTGAACATGAAACAGTAAAATAAGGCAGATGCCTGAACGTACAAACAGCGATGCAGGAGAGAAACTAAACTTTAAACCACAATACTGAGAGCTGAACACACAGACACTTTTAAAACTGCCTTTGTCTATGTTCTCCACCACACATGAGTTGAGTCTTGGCTTTCAGAAAAAGAAAAAAAAAAAAAACAGAAAGGCAAACATGTCTACTGACCATGGGAAAAGGGTCAGTCACCTATTTTTGGCATTTTAAAAATCTGTTTAAAAAGTATTTAAAAATGTTCAAAAAAACCCACATATACATGCATACGTGCTCATTTTGGTGTGCAGCTCAGCACTTTGTGTTTTTGTAGTCATAAATCTGTAATAACCATTGTGTTTTTCTTAAGACATCTATTCACATTTTTAAAATGGATTTATAGCATTTGTTAGACAGATTTGATGCAAAACTGAACAATATTTTTACCACTTGAGAATTGATAAAATGGTCAAAAATCCCTCCAAAATATTGCATGAAGACAACGAGACATTAAGGAACACCATAGAAAAATTCCCTCTGTGATTCTATATCAATCATTTGTTGGAATTTGGATGGTAAGCATTTTTGAGAGTAGGTCTGGGGATTGCTCATGTTTCATGAGGCTGAGGTGATCTTAGAGGTCACTATAGGTTGTTTTATACAGGGAGGCCAAGTTTCAAAAAATTAAATAGCTTCTACGAGGACTTATGTTATCATTCATGAATACAATAGGCCTCACTGAATTCGCAAGAGCAGTTCCAATACTGTTAAGTGTATGCAGAAATACTGAAACAGAATAGGCTTAAATAAAACATTCATACTGCAGGCAAACAGCTGCATGGTTTTTGCCCAAAACTGCACAGGATTTCAGATATCTTAAAGTGAGAGGTCAAGTGACTCCTTTCAAAATGGCCATGCTGGTTTTTCACTCACAAAAATTTAGCCTGACTTTGTAGTGTTATTTAGCCAACTCCCAGACTCACTAGCAGGAACAAATGGGTTCCTAAGGTATTCTAGTTCCACATCATACTAGGATTGCAAATTCTGTGCATTCTTTCTTCTTCAATTTTTAAATTTTTTTTTGCTCATTTTCATTTTTTTCTAGTTTCTATTTTTTCTCTTTTAAAGCTAAGCTTGAGTTTTCTTATTCAACAAATGGTTCTGCCGGGCAAAATAATGTCAGCTGAGCTGTAGCTACTGCCATTTTTAGTCTATAGAATAATTATCTGGCGATATGTTTTAATCGGTTTAATTCTGAACAGCAATTAATCAGTTAATAATTACATGATTCCAGTATCTTCACTTTAGCTTTAAAACTGACCCATTGCAGGCTCTGAAAATAGTGGGGCCAGGGACATGGATGTTGAAGAGGTTAAAAAAATATGCTTTTTATGTTTTTAAATATGTTTTTTTCTTCTTTCAGGACAGTAGTTATTTAACGTGCTGAATTAGAAACAGGAGTCAGTATTAATGCTTGACTGTAGTGATGTAATCTGTCTGTCTGTGCTCAGGTTCAAGAAGATCATCCCTATCCCTGAGCAGAGTATGGTCCAGATGCTGTGCTACTTGCTCGAGTGTCTGCTGACTCCAGAAAACACCCCGCCGGACTGCGCCAAGGAACTTTATGAGCTCTATTTTGTCTTCGCTGCGGTCTGGGCCTTTGGGGGAGCCATGTTCCAAGACCAGGTACTGCGTGGGCCTCTGGGCATGTGAGACGCTTACTAAGTGGTTGCATAAAGCGGGAAAAAGAATGGGACCACAACTGAAACAGCTGAATGATTTTTTTTTCCCTCTCTCCTTATAACTCCTTCCTGAAAGAGTTTTTTGCACTTGCATTATGGGTATTCCTCGGTACCATTCAAGCCCTGATGGCTCTTATGCAACTCAACTTTATGTCTCTATTTATGAAAAGTCATTTGAAAGTTATTTCCAGTTGAAGAAATGGCAGGTTTTTTTTGAAAAGGGAGAGATCTCCATCTGAAAATGAAGTGGACTCCATTCCCGCTCAACAACACACAGGCTGGCTGAATTTAAATCAGCAGGAGAGCCGTGGCGAGCAGTTGCTAAGCAATCCATTTAGCGGCGTACAGTAAGCGCGTCCATCTAAGTTATGGGATAAAACTGCTCTCCCCTCGGTACAAATGTACTCCACTTTATTTTCCCATCACAGATGCATTTAAATGCTAAGTGGTTTTATTGACTGGAGAGTTGGTAGTGAATAGAGGAGACAGGTACCAAGGGGTGGGGAGGCAGTGAGGAAGGCGAGGATCTGCCAGCCAGCAGGTGATGAGGCTACTTCACTGTCTGAATGAGACAGATGGATAGATAGGCCTGCCATCTCTCATTTTCTCCCCTTCAACTGCTGCTGCTGTATCTCTATGTCGTCGCCGTTTATTTGTCCTCTGGTTTGTATTCACACCAGTGTAAATCAAACGCACAGATCCATAGCTACTGTACGGGGGGAGAAGAAGCAGAGAGGAAGTCATTTTAGAGTATTGACCGGCCTGCCTACCCTCTGTGTCTCTGCGTGTGTGCTCTGCGTGAGTGTAGCTGGTCGACTACAGAGTGGAGTTCAGCAAGTGGTGGGTGGCCGAGTTCAAAACCATCAAGTTCCCGTCCCAGGGCACCGTGTTTGATTACTACATCGACCCCGAGAGCAAGAAGTTTGAACCCTGGTCCAAGATGGTGCCCAAGTTTGAGATGGACGCAGATACACCACTTCAGGTACAACAGGGTGCTTTAGAGTTTTCAAGTAATTACTTTAAGGTTTTGGTGGAATTACACAGATTTCATTTACTGGATTTATTCTTAAATTACAAACAATTCTCATCAAACGATTAATGGTTTAAAGGTGAATTAATTGCTGTTTTTATATTTAACCAATTCTTGAGAATTGGGCCAAAACTGTATTTTGAGGGAGTTTTGATTTTTACTCTTTAATTATGATGGAAATATATTTTAAAAGATGAAATTCTTGGCTGTTAAACTAAATGATGATTTTTTTGTGTTGTGCTTTAGCAGTTTTTCCCACCTTTTTTTAAAAACCAGGAAGTGAGACAGGGGTCCTTAGTTTTAAAACAAAGATGATTATAATAGCACATTTTATACTTGTTATCAGGAGGTATTGTTAGTTTTAGATTTTACAGGTTTTCATACATTTTTAAATTGTTTCGAAGTTGTGACTTCTTGTCTGGGACAAGGCTGTTTTCTGGCACAGAGCAAGTTCAGAACCTCAGAAAATTATAGCACACCAAAACATTTAATAAATTACATATATTTCATGTATACAGATCCAGAATAATTTTTCACCAAATACTTGTAATCAGAGTGTTAGTAATAATATTTTGGTAGGACATGATTTGTCTCAATTCTGGAGAGTGGGGAGATTAACAATGGGTCAAATTACTGTATACAGTAAAATGCGGAACTCCTTGCAGTGACAAATGCATATCCTGTATCTGGGTCACGTGGGTTTCAACACTGCCCCGCCCCTTTAGATCCTGAGTTTAGATCCATTTTTTACAACCCACATACCTCAACATTCTGACACTATTTTTCAAACAGACAAATCAGGAGAAAATTAGCTTTGTTGGAGACCTGTCTCTGTCAAGCAACACAACTCCTCCAAAGATGCTCTATAACAATCTTATGCATATTAAGCTAGCAGATAAAAAGAGATGCAAAATATATCACACATTAAATTTTTGCTACATCTATGTTGTATTTGTTGTGGTTAAAAGTTTTGTGTAGCAGTAGGCTGTAATAACAAGTTATCTTTTCTTAAATTCTTAAATTAGCTGTTAATGTCAGCTACTGTCACATTTATATACCAGCTGCACAGGCCTGAATGAGCCTGTGTATGAGTGCTGGCCCAGCCCACTTAGGGCACAGGAAGTGTTAACCATTTCATACCATTTGTGCAGCATCATCCATGTTGCCAAAAAATGAAACACAGATTAGCAGAGGTTTAAACTGTGTAGAGAACCTGAGTGTTACATCGTATTATGACTAATTATAACTTTACATAGTTGTGTCAGTATTGAGTAAATGTCCACCAACAATTGATAACAAACTGATAGGGGTGTAACGATTCACTCGCAATCCGATGCATCGGACCTTAATGTGTTAGATATGAGCGCATCGGTTCGGACGGCCTTGTATCGGTAAAAAGCTGAACATGAATCGGACAAAAATCGATTCAGCTCTAGCGTATCGATACATCTCATAAGGACGCGCATATGTTTAATTTTTGGCATCAATGAAGTGCCGTTTTAACTTTCCTCCGTTTTCTCTCTCCTCCTGCCTCTGCCTACACTTCTCCCGCTGAACGTCTGCTGCTGCGCTGACACAAAACAAGCGCTCCCTCCTCCCTCTCCTGTGTCTCCTCTTCATCTGCTCAAAACAGGCTGCGCTGAAAACAGCGACAGAAACATTGTACCACGTCGCACCACCAAACTTTCAAAACGCGCAGGTGTATAATAAGTTTGTCTTTTATAGGAAAGATGAGAAACTCTGCTGCAAATCATTTATGTAAAACGTTTCTGACAGCAGAGAACAGCGACACGAGTCTGACCCACAGAGACGTCATGTCACTGAGAGAGCAGGTAACACGGAGCATCACTGTTCAAACACACTGATCCAAACCACAGAACTCTTCATATGAAGCAGAGCAGCACATTGTCTTACTGCAAATATACTAATATTCTAAACAGTTTCAAGTTTGTTCAGATTCTCGTTTAGGCTACAGTATCTCATTTACATGAGATTCATAAGATGTTAACACCACTGTAATGTCTCCTCTCTCTCTCTACTGTTACTATATTTAGTAAAAATATCTGGATGTCTTTTTGCAACTAATAGCACTCTACAAATGTAGCATTAATAGAATCAAAATGTAAAGATTCACACATTGCATTTTCTTGTATTGCATCATATCGAATCGTATCGTGACAGAGCTGAATCGTATCGAAACGAATCGTTGGTCATTTAAAAATTTCTAAGATATATCGTATCATTGAACATGTATCGAGATACGTATCCAATCGATCTCAGTCAGTGAGATACACACCCCTACAAACTGAAGTATAAAACCGCCAAAGACTCATTTTGAAACAGGGTCATTATTACTTAGTTTGCCCACCTGAAAGCATGTACAAGTTTATTTTTTCAACTGTAAAAAGTTCTATTCATTACATATTCTTAATAATAAAGTAATAAAGTTAGATGGATCTTTATTTTAAAAAAAAGTGCTTGTGATAAAAAAAAGAATATTGCTTGGTATTGAACTCTCAAATATCTATTTGATGAATATCATTTATCAAACAAAACTTTTTTTTTGGTATAATAATTAATTTCCATCTGTTGTCACTTCACAAATTACAATTGTACATAAACTTCACAACAGTAGAAGTAAAACAAGAAAAAGAATTTTGGTAATAACAAATACTGTACTGTAATTGACAGGCACACAAACAACAGTACAATAAATGATTATGAGATGTTGCTCAAGACAAACCAGGAGAAAAGGAGACCGTAGGAGTTAAAGCGCTAATTGTTAAAGTGACAGGTGCTAAAGTGCTAGTGTTACTGTTATGACATATTGTTAAGTGCTGGTGTGTATTGCACATTGCCCTATTGCACAATGTTAGCATGCACAGATGTCTGTATGCACATACTATTGCAAGGTTAGCATACATAAATGTATTTACGCACAATTTGTAAGATGAATATCTTTGACAAAGTCACAGTCAGCTCAACAAACATTTTATAGACAGAACTACTCATTGATTATTAGAAAAAATATTTGACGGATTCATTGATAATCAAAATTAGTTGCAGCCTTTTAACCCTTGTATATATGAGTACAGTAACAGGGGTTAGATACAACAACAGATACATACTGTGTGTTTTTATATGTATATAAATATGTATTTTTGTTTCCCATGTGAAGGCATGTCTGGTCCACACTATAGAGACTATTCGAGTTCGTTACTTCATGGACCGCCTTCTGGAACACCGTCGGCCCGTCATGCTGGTGGGGAACGCCGGGACAGGGAAGTCTGTTCTGGTCGGAGACAAACTGGGATCGTTGGATGCAGAGAAATACATGATTAAAAATGTGCCATTTAACTATTACACCACATCTGCTATGCTCCAAGGTAGGAACATTCATTTGTAATCAGAGATAATGTAAAGTTAGCCATGTAAAGTAAAGTATTTATTTATGATTGGCTGGCAGGTCTGTGTTAGAATTGTATTCAGTTTATGTTTATTTAACATTTATGTGTTCAATTTAAAAATCAGTGCTTATATTAGACCACATGTAACCATGGCAACGATACTGATGCAGATTTTCTGTGAGTGAGATTAGGTGGGAGGTGTTCCAATTAGTCTACTGGAAACCCCTATGTAGCTTACTTGAAACCCGGCAATGTTGTTCCCCATTAACTTTTATGATTAAAATGTCATCTATAGGCTTATCAGATTAAATGAAGCTTGGTCGCTAAGAGATGCATGTTGGGCAATTTGAGTAGTCACCATAATGAGGTAACTAATTATCAAAATCTGAAAATGATGATTTTGCTTTTAGTTAACTTTATAAGCTGATCTACAGTAAGAGTCTAAGTCCATGTTTGTGACGTTCAGAAATCCCAAAGGCCTGAATGTTTCATAACATGTACAATGACTACTGGTAGCTACGGACGTGGTTTTAGGTGCGACGACAGCAAGAGGCGTTGTCTCAAACAAACAATGGTGGTTCCTGAAGAGGTTAGCATAGATACTGTGACAGCATCAGTTATATCAGAACTGGAGAGTATTTCTTAATTGAAAGAAGAGCAAAGATCGACACTGAAGCCCTTTTTCCATGCAAAAGATGTTTTTGCTCTTCTCTCAACCGGCTTTGACAAGAGTTTGATTTACCAACTTGCTCCACTGGTAGTAACCTGACACACTAGATGGTTTGTTACTCAGTACTGAAGGATTCTCGCACGATTGCAAGATCTTGCGAATGCAGCTGCCTCGCAAGGTAATTCTCCTACTAAGTCATATGGTTCATTGATCTGATTGGTTGAAGTCAGCCCATGTTAGATGTGATAGACAGATAGTTCATCCAATCACTTTCAAGTGTTTTTTGAAAGTGCTTGCCCTTTTCCAAACACTTTCTAAGGACGACTTCCCAGATGGTTCTGTGTAACAAACCATCTTGTGTGTCAGGTTACTAAAACATTTACTTCAACCAAAATTTTAATGTCTGGACTTGAGTACATAAGAAACACAACTGAAAAGCTACAGAATGACATAAAGACCTCAAAAAACAAAAAATAACGGACCTGCCCTTTAATAAAAAGAAATGTCTACTTGCTTTCTTCTCGTACAGGGTACAAGGCTACTTCTGTTTTTTCTTGTTTCCTACACATAAAGTGTTTGACCCCTTTGATTCATCTCCTGACCCCCAGGTTAAGACCACTGGCTTATGTCCACTTCCAGTTAAATCAAATGTCTCCACACTGACCCGTGACTCTCCGACTGTAAACGACTCCATAAATCCTGCTATTCAATTACATCTTTCTCAGCGTTCACTCTTCCTTTCCCTACATTTCTGCTCTCTGCTCATGTATCCGTCTCCTACATAGCCGTGTTGGAAAAGCCCCTTGAGAAGAAAGCCGGGCGCAACTACGGCCCTCCAGGCAGCAGAAAACTGATCTACTTCATAGACGACATGAATATGCCTGAGGTGGATGCATATGGCACTGTGCAACCTCACACACTCATACGCCAACACATGGACTACAACCACTGGTAAGGCTGTCATTTACATGCAGCTATGTAATATATATGTATGAGCAAACATGAGCACATGCCTGGGCTGTCTTCTTAGGTGATTTCCAGAAAATATCACATCAGCGGTGGGATTATTCCTCACTATAATCGCTTAAATGATGGACAGTCTCAGAGAATTTCCCCATGTATTAACATAGAAAAGGATAATTCAGATAATAGAGTGCCAGCAGCTGATAGATGTAATACCCTAATAATTCAAATGAACAGCCATTCTACTGAAAACATCTTCCTTTCAGTATTCAGACATGTCCCCGCCGCCTCAGTTTCAATATGCTACAACTTTTATGAGTGTCAGAAGTCAAATGTGAGTGCAGGTTTGTCTGATTCCCCTTCAAAGGCTTCTGTTGCTCATCTCTCTGACACACTGAGGCCATTCTGAACATGGTTCCACTGCGTCAGACACACGCTGACTGGCTTAGACACGGTCAGCCCATTAGAGATACGCTGGGAGGATTTCAGGTATGAAATTGAGAGGAAGGAGGACGCCGCTGAGCCACGCCAGCTTAAGTAGGAGCTGAGGCGTCCATATCGGCAAAAAAGCGCGGGGAAGGTCTACGAGCCGGGGCGTGCGTGCATGCGAGGCTGTTAAATAATGATTTTTTTTTCTGCATGTTTGTGTGTGTTTGTGTGTGTGTGTGTGTACTCCCAGGTATGACCGTAATAAGCTGCTTTTGAAGGAAATACACAACGTTCAATACGTGTCCTGCATGAACCCCACTGCCGGCAGCTTCACCATCAATCCACGACTGCAGGTACACACACACACACACACACACACACACACACACACACACACACACACACAGAGCATGTCCTCACAGCACATTGTGTTCCACTGGTTATGTAACACACTGCTGAGCCTACATGTGTACTAATTCCTCTTGTACATGTTATCAAGTTTTCATCTTATTCTCTCTTGCCTCATATTATTAAAGCAGTTGACATTAAAGCGATAGTTTGAATTTTTTGAACTAAGGTTGTATGAGGCACTTAATAATAGTCAGTATATTACTTACAGTAGATGGGGGTCGACACACCCCAGTTTGGAGAAGCAGCAGGAGAATCAGTGTAGGAAGCTAAGTAATGAACTGCTGAGGACAGGGTCAACAGTAAAGAATATTCGCTGCCTGAAAAAGGCCCACCTAAAAAAAAATCAATATAAGTGTATGCTAGATTTAGAATATTTTCACTGCTTTACCTTTCCATGAGACAGCCTTATTCGATAGGAAAGCACCACTTTATAAACTCTCTCTAAACCAGCCAGACTCCATAGGCCAAATAATTAATTTTATACCACAGAACACAGGAGTTATTGGTTGTTTGCTGCGTTGATCTGTCGGTTTGTTTGTGATACTATGTGACATCGCTGAATCTGAGCCAACCTTTTAAAACACGGAAGTCACAGCAAAACACAAACTGACTAACAGATCGATGCGGTGGTAGACCTGTGTCTCTCATGCTCTGCATGGTAAAATGACTGATTTGTGAATGGAGTCTGGTAGCTTTGGAGAGAGCCAAATTTTATATAGTTTATATAATGCTGGTTTCCAATCGGAAGAGGGTATCTCTTGGCAAGATAAAGCAGTGAAAATATTCTTAATATAGCAAACACTTAAACTGATGTTTTTTTTGTAGATGACCATTTTTTTTAGGTGTCTAAAATACATATTGCTGCTGACCCTGTCCACAGCAGTACATTGCTTAGCTTCCTACACTGGTGTTCCTGCTGCTTCTCCAAACTGGGGGCGTGCTGACCACCATCACCTGCAGGTCATACACTGACTATGGATGAGTACAACCACACTGCAGATATTCCAAACTATCCCTTTAATATGCTGCTCTATTATATTTGTAGTTTTTTTAGCAAAATTTTGTACCATGCATTTATCATACGTTGTTTGTCTGCATTCATGTCTGTTTGTTTATTCGTCCGTTCATCCACTGGTGCGACCATTCATGCGCAGCTGATTGGATTGAGATTGGATTGACACAACTTTAACAAAAAGTCAATTATGGCGTCTCTCAACATTACGTTTAGGAATTTAGGAAATTATGCTGGTTTTCCTGAGGGTGGAGGCATATTATTTACTTGTTTGTTTGTTCATGTGTAATATCTCTAACTGAACTGATTTGATGTACAAAAATTCAGAGCACAAGAAAACAGTTGTGAAAGTTTGATGCCACATTCAGTGTTTGAAATATCACATGAGATCACTGTCCAAATGAATACATGGATATGACTTAGTGGGTTTACATGCATGCTGGTTATTGATAGGCTTTTGTAATAATATGTGTCTCATTTAAATATTATATCCTGGTGACAGAAAGCAGAATGAGATCACTGGGCCACTTCAAAACAAACCAGATTACTGTGGCGTGTTGCAGCTTTCAGATCGCTGTGTGACATCCGTACAGAAAATACACTAAAATGATGGAAAAACAAACAATGATGAAAAATGATATTATGGTCTACAACCCTTTATATCCAAATGACAAAATATGCCTGCTGTCTGGGCCTCAAACATGAATGTTCCAAAAACATCTCTGAGTGTTTTGTGATCCGCCCGTGATTAACGGCTTCTTATATTTAAGCAATTAAACCTGCTTCTTTAAAGGATACGGCTGCTATTCATTGATATTTTTTCTTATTGTCTACAAATCCCATTAAAGGGCCTAAACCAACAATGTTTTAGTCCGTCTCTCAATACTTTGAGTCCATTAGTGTCATCTAAAGATAAGATAATCCTTTATTTCATTTAATTTTTTCATTTACAAGGAAAACAAACATTAATCAGCATTTCTGTGAATGTGCCAGTGGTAACCAGCTGGCTAATTTTCAGCTGCAGTTCTTTGGCGAGATGTTTTTAAAACCAGTGAGGTGAACCCCACAGAGGAGCTGCAGGAAGACAGAATTACATACAGATAAACAGAAAAACTCATAGAAATAACTGATTATGACCATAAAAAAGCAGTTAAACTCAAACTTAAGTTACAGGCAACTGCAGTACACAGTAATTTCCTGAAAAAGCTGGTCACTGTAGTTTTTAGCAATCATTACTCGAACAGAGGGAAATTTGTTGTTTTGCATTTGTTGGGGACTATTTTCAGTGGTGGATTAATAAACATTTGATGATTTAGTGAGTATTTGGGGCAGCAGTACAGCAGTGTGGCTCACTGATGTGTTAATAGATTTTGTACAACAATGGAGCTCTACAGCACAGAGCAAGATGACATATCAGGCTTTGATACACACACAATACTTGTTATGAGGGTACATTCAGTCCTGGTTTGGGTCTTCAGCCTCATCCTTTGTGTTTAGGGCAAAGATCACTTTCATGGTTGGCTGTTGGGGATTTAAATCATGGTCTCTGCATTCAAGTGGCACAGTCTGTGCACCCAAGCATTCACTGTGCAACCCTCTAAGATGCTTTTTGGCCATTGAACAACATCAAAATACCTCTGTCTTTGCTGCTCTGAGAGGACAGCCACTATTAAAGGGACAGTTCGTCCCAAAATTAAAGTTACACATTTTTCCGCTAACCTGTACTGCTGTTTATCCACTTAGATGTTTTTGTGTGTGTGACTTGCAGAGGTTTGGAGATATCAGTCATAGAGATGTCTGCCTTCTCTCCAATATAATGGGACTAAATGACACTTGAACATAAGAACAAAAATACAGTTTTTCTGGTAGAAAGAAAGTAAGTAGATTCTAAAGTAGTGGATTCTATTGCAGAAAGAAGCAGTTCCTACAGTACTTGAAACGGCTCACAGGGTCTATGGATTACCTTGAGTGACAGGGTCATGATTTCAACTGCTGTTGAATTTTTCAAATGTTTTTTTTTTTGCATGCTCTGAGTACCACAAGCAGAGTGTCATCTAGTTCCATTATATTGGAGAGAAAGCAGACATCTCTACAGCTGATATCTCCAAAACTCTGCAACTCACATCAAAACTATCTAGATGGATAAACAGCACTAATGGCCAGGGGAAAAATATGTATATTTGATTTTGGGGTTAACTGTCCCTTTAATGTTACCACAAGCGGTTGCTTGTCAGGAGAGCATAAACAACCGTTGCTGTTGGTTTTCTGGTGAGGCTCACGCATTCTGACTTAATTTGGTCGGAATGTGTTACGTGAATCCTTCAGATTGGAATTGGATCACTCAAAAGTGGGTGTGGCTCAGTGAACACAGCATCATATGAGCTGTAGAGGACAGTCGTCCTCCACTCGCACCTCCCTCACAGCATTGTGAGATCAGGAAGAGGAGGAGGAGGGACACATTAATAAACCTCAATCACAATTCTAGAGTTGTTCACAAAGGTTTTGCCTCAGGGAGTCATCCCATATCATATTTGACTTGATAAATGTATGTACATATATCTATTGATTGGTCTTAAAAATATATTGTAACATTTTACAAGAAAAGAAAAAATGAGGGATATTCATCACTCATTCTTGACAACTGGGACAAAACCAATTATGAGGGGGTTTGGATTTTTACTCCAATTATGCTGGAAAATATATTTTAAAAGATCAAACTTTAGCTAGTAAACTTTGTAGCAGGCCAGCCTCCTAGTGAGTACATTTTTTATAGAATGTAGACGTCAACTCTATCAGATGGAAAATCAGAATTGACGTCTTCCAGAGTTGACAAAGTGTTGCATTTTTTTTTTCATTTCACAGCAGAGTTGTAGTGAGCAGCCATTTTATTTTTTAAAGTTGCTCAGAGTTCTCTTAATGTTAATCAAATTACACATTTTTAAACCACAATTCTTATTTAGCTTTGATTTAGAAGGGCTACAGTGTTGACATGTTATGGTTGAGACACATCTGATAGCAATTGTGGAAAAATAGAAAGTTTACCAGTGTTTGAGCAGTGATCCAGCCTTTTTTAAACCAGGAAGGGAGTCAGGGGTCCTTAGGATATAGCTAACTTTTTATGCCTGATTAAATCATGTTTTTGTACAAATCTAATGGAGTTGACGAAGATCTGGGACACAACTTTAGAGGGCCGACATTCTATTAAAATGAAATTGATTTTAAAACAAAGATGATTGTAAAAGCACATTTTTATAGCAGTGTTATCAGCAGGTATTGTTAGATTTAGATTTGAAAGCTTTTAACACATTTTTAAATTGTTTGAAGCTGTGAATTCTTGTCTGGAACAAAACTATTTTCTGGCACAGAGCAGGTTTAGAAATGTAAAAACAAACAGACCAAAGCATTTAATAAATTACATATCTTTCATATATATAAATCCTTAAAGTTGTTGTTTTTTTAACCAGAAAAATTGAATTAGAGTGTTGGTATTAATACATTTTAATGTTTTTGGTACATCATGACTTGTCCCAATTCTCAAGGATGGATGTCATATTAAAAGTGTCAAATATGATATTTTGACATAATTCAAATCAGATTTAACTTTATTATCCATTATGCATGCCGTTTGTTCAGTGTTGCACTCAGGAATGAAAACGGTACAAAAAGGTGAGAGTACAGGAGGTGTGGTGAGAGAACAAGGTGGCCATGGCACCGCACCTCCTGTACTGTCACCTTTTTGTACTGTTTTCCATTCCTGCTTGCGTCTCCGTATCTACTCATCCTTCATAAGTAAAAATTACCTTCCCCGCTCTTCACACACTCTGTAAGCACACACTCATCCTCACACGCACAAAGGCAAAGTGACTCCAAAAAATAATAAGATAAGTAAAATATAAATGTATGCAGATGCATTAAAATCTATAATATCCACATTAAAACAGAGGACAAAACGGGGCCTTTACAAACAGTGCAGCAGTGCCAGTAGCTGTTGATTACACAGATGAGTGTGGCTGTTAAATGCTGTGATAGCAGCAGGAACAAAGGAATGCTTAGATCTTGTAGTTAGGTTGTAATCGTCTCTCCCATGGCTCAACTCGAGCTTTGTCTTATTTAAAGTAAAGTCATTATAAAGCTGTTCTACTCTTGTCTGTTCAATACCAAAGTCTAAACACTCTGTAATACTGACTTGCAAAAAAGTTGAAGGACATGATGTTCCATTCTAAACTTATTTAACTGACACAACAAAAATATTCATTGCTGAAGTCTTTTGTATGCAACCATTCAGACTCTTTCAACCACGATGTCCTTGTTTCTTTTTACCTGGAGATATTTGTTCTTGCACCAACTGATAACTTCTTTTTTTAATTTACTGATCAGAATACATTGCTGTGGAAGCCCATTTCCATTTTCCATGATGGAAAAAGATCCTGTAAGTCATTACAGTGACAGACTTTCTCAAAATAATGATGTGGTATGTCAAAATAATGACTTAGTATATCAAAGTAATGACTTAATATCTCAAAATAATGACTTAGTATCTCAAAATAAAAACTTATCTCAAAATAATTAGCCCAGTCAATATGACTTACCAGAAATAATTACTTAAAGGCACAATAGGTAACTTCTGCTGTCTCTCACATTAATACATTAACAATTGATCACTTTGTGAAATAGTAAGGGGTCATGGAAGTTGTTATCCGATCGATTTGACATGACTCAGGCAGATTTTACCTGAAAGTTGTTCAGTTCAGTCACATTGCTCACTCTCTGACATATCCAACATATCCTGTGTTGTCCCACAAGAAAAAGCAACAAGTTATTAGTATGAAATGCACCATTACCTTGAATAAATTATGGATTTCTAGGGGTTTGACCATTGCTGGAAACATTTGGGATAATGCAAGTACACAACTCAACAAAATATAAAACAGATCTATCATTTTTAGACAGTGTGGAAATGTTACATATTTAGCTTTGATATCTCAAAATGAGAAGCTTTCTCACAGTTAAGAGTTTCTATCTAAGTCATTATTTTGAGTTTTTCTCATCATAATGACTCGTAGGATATTTTTTCATGACATTCATTTCAACAGAGTTTTGACAAAGCTTTGAGCCTGTTCAATATGTTCAGGAGTGCTGTTTAATATAAGCAGC
>JAJHUR010075608.1:0-27278 GCA_027495735.1 Lutjanus campechanus | reverse complement strand
CTTGCACAGAGCAACATGTGTGGTGCCCAACCCAGGATGAATTACTACAGATGTTCTGGATAAAGAATGACTCCCTCTGGATTAGGGCTACACAATTAATCGAAAATTTGTTGAAATACCAGTATGGCCTTCTGCAGTTTTCAAATTGCAGGAGATGCAATTTTTGTTAAAGGCAAAATGTTTAAAAACCTTTTAAATTGATGAATGTTGTGAGGCGAAAGTATCCTGTCCTACAAATCAGATTCTACAGACTTTTTAAAAAATCTTAATTTTGTACAGGTTCCTGCAAAAAAAAAAAAAAAATCACACCATATTCATTTTAACATATTATACATACTCTGGATATTTATGTATCTATGTTATTATGGAAGTGGTGGTTGTTTTTTGAATAGACTGAGGAATAAAATACATAAAAATAGAACATGAGCACTGTTTTTTGTTTTTTTTTTACCCTTAGGAATAAATCCCATCCATTAGGTGTCCTCTGTTGTGTACTGATAGTAAAGCATGCAAATGTGCTTTTTCCAGGTGTTGTCAGTGTGCGTGGAGGAGGAAAACATCATTCCCTACATCACCAATGTACTCCAGAACCATGACCTGGCTCTCCGCATGGCTGTCCGCAACAACCTAGCTGGTGCTGAGGAGCTGTTTGCCCGCAAGTTTAACACCCTGTTTGCAGCGGGGAATTACTCAGAAGCTGCCAAGGTGGCGGCCAACGCACCCAAGGTACTGCCAGCGCGTCACCATGCACTCAGAGCAGGGTCAAACGTGACATTACTCACAGTTCAACTAATACAAGCTCAGACTGCTAAGACTAAGCAGATTTATATAGCTTAGTGTGACAATTAACACACAGAGGCACTATATATAAAAAAACAAGTTTTAATTTATGTACCAAAATAGTTTAAAACAATTAGATTATTAAATTAATTAATTAGACTTTTTTTTTGTATCTGCAGTGGTTGAGGAGTTTCTAAAAGGAAGACATAATAAAGCTAAATTTACTGCCATCTCTGATGTTCACCTAATGTAACTGTACAACAACTGTCTTCTGTGCAATGCTCAAAGGTCATTTTCTCAAATTGAATCTTCCCAGTGTCATATAATTATTGTGTTTATCAATCCATCTTTCTTCTCCAGGGTATCCTGCGGACTCCAGACACCATCCGTCGGTTCCAGAGTGTTCCAGCCCAACCAGGCCAGACTTCTCCCTTGCTCCAATACTTTGGCATCTTGCTGGATCAAGGCCAGCTCAATAAGTTTGAGTCTCTGGAGCTGTGCAGGCCTGTCCTCCAGCAGGGCCGCAAACAGCTGCTAGAAAAATGGTTGAAAGAGGACAAGGTCAGTGTCCAGCAGTTGGTTTGATTGTGGACGATGTTTATCTTATCTTCTCAAGAATTATTTTTACCAGTCATGTTGTTAAAAAAATCTATTCAGAAACACATCTGCTCGTTGGAAAACAGTCATCAGCAGCAATGCAGTGATGTAGGTATCAGAAAACTAAATTATCTTTTCTGTGTAAGGAAACCTTATATTTATGGCTTTGTTTTATCATAATTTCTATGGACACAATGAATGAGCAAGGTTGCAGAGATGCTGTGAAAATAAATTATTTAACTTTTTTCAACCAATTTTCTCTTATTTATTTAAGATACTTGAAATATGGAGGAACAATAATATGTTTTTATTTTTTTCAAAATGCTGTGGGGAAATATTATATGTATAGGTAGCACTGCTTAGTTATTTCCCCTTTGGGCAGAGATGTTTGACAGTGGAACATTGTCCAGTTTTCTGCATGGAAGTGTGAATTAAGTGGGTTTTCCAAGGATTAACTTGAAAATCCCAAATATAAAGCTTGGTTGACTAAGGATGTTAACAGTTGGATTCTAAACATCTAGCTCTTTATACTCAGATGTCAAATATGGTCTGATAAATCTACTGAAACGTATCAAATTTTAAAATGGAAAACGTGAAAGAACGCCACTGTGCTGCTGGTTTCAATTATGTTTGGGTTTTTTGGAGCATATAATCATCTGTGGATTTCAGAAAACTGGCTAGTAAATTTAAGGCAAGAACATTTTTTATACAATAATGGGATCAGAATCAATTTGAAAGCCAGTGTGGTGCTTCCATTCAGTGTGACTCATTTCCCTGTTCTTTCAAACATAACATCCATGCTGAGGCTTAAGGATTAAACACAAATACCAGTTTTCTCATTTTGTCAGAGCTTTAAGTGCACCTGTGCTATTTCTCTAATTTACTTGTCCTGTTTCCTTAGATAGACCCTAGAATGCTTACAATGGGCCTCTTCTTGTGTGTGTGATTACAGCTGGAGTGCTCTGAGGAGCTTGGAGACTTGGTGAAGTCTGTAGATCCTACTCTTGCCCTCAGTGTCTACCTCAGAGCGAACGTCCCCAATAAAGTCATTCAGTGCTTTGCAGAGACTGGACAGTTCCAGAAGATTGTCCTCTATGCCAAGAAGGTTGGTAACGTTGTAATGTGTGTTTTGTATGTGTCAGTGTACAACAGCACATCTCAGACATAAGGATATTATGCTTAAAGATCTACTGTTACTGTAGGTGGGCTACACTCCAGACTGGATCTTCTTGCTAAGGAACGTAATGCGGATCAGTCCAGAGCAGGGTCTTCAGTTCTCCCAGATGCTGGTTCAGGATGAAGAGCCACTTGCTGACATCACACAGGTAAAAAGAGCACATCTTAACCATTTATTCATACCCCAGGCAAGTACAGGTCAGATTGGCAAAAACCACAAATGGGTTTGTGTGTCGGGTGGTTATCACCAAGAGGTTTGCACAGGAAACAGTTGTAGCAGGTCCATTTTTCTCCCATTTGTTGAACTTAGACTGCTTGGGGCGGTCAGAATGGATCAAAAAATCAGAAGCACACTTGCGCAATGGCTGCTGCCTTACACCCAGTAACCAAACAATTAAATGAAAGCTGTTATTGGGTTGAATAAAGACAATCAAGCACACTGCTTTTTAGATATGTTTTTTTTGTTTAGATATGTCTTTTTTAGAGGATTTTGACATCTATGATTATCTCTTTCTTTTTTGTCTCCAGATTGTTGATGTTTTCATGGAGTACAACCTGATCCAGCAGTGCACATCCTTCCTACTAGATGCCCTGAAGAACAACAGACCCATGGAAGGCCCACTGCAGACACGCCTGCTTGAAATGAATTTGGTCCACGCTCCACAGGTACACAAATAATAAACTTTATTAATATAGCACTTTTTCTTCAAAGTGCTTTGCAGACATAAAAACAGAAAATACAGCAAATAGATAGTGTAAGTACATTTTGAATGATTTTAATGGAAGACAATGAATACAGATCTTTAGGAATAGATAAACTGATTTTGAAAGGGTCCAAATGAATGAACACAATTATAATCTCATTCAGTTACAAATTCATAAAGTGATTTTTTTTTTAATCATTGTTTTTTGAAACAAATCCTTAAGGTGTCTCTCCTTAAAAAGCACTTTACTGTGTTTCCTTTGACCATTTTTTTAATTTCCCATTGCCCCTCATGCAGAGTTTCCTGATTTGAAAAAAAAAAGCTTCAAACAGTGTTGAAATGTCCTTGTCCCTTTGCTGTGTCTTTCAGGTTGCAGATGCCATCCTGGGCAATCAGATGTTCACCCACTATGATCGCGCTCATGTGGCACAGCTGTGTGAAAAGGCTGGTCTCCTGCAGAGGGCGCTGGAACATTACACTGACCTGTATGACATAAAGCGTGCTGTGGTGCATACACACCTTCTCAACCCAGAGGTACAACACGCACAAGAAAAATTGACGTTATGGGATTGTAATACTTTTTCTACACACTCTCATTTTTTTTTAGATGTTTATTAATGTATTTTGATTTATTGGTCTGTCATTACTGTATTTACGTTTGTATTGCTGATTGTTTTCTGTTTTTCTCTGCAGTGGTTGGTGAATTTCTTTGGCTCCTTGTCGGTAGAGGACTCTCTTGAGTGTCTCAGGGCCATGCTGTCTGCAAACATCCGCCAGAACCTGCAGATCTGCGTCCAGGTCGCCTCCAAGTACCATGAGCAGCTCACTACTCAGTCTCTCACTGAACTTTTTGAGTCGTTCAAGAGCTTCGAGGGTAAGCTGGGAATATACCGAGTGCCAAGCAATCTTTGCCTTTTGAGAAAAGAGCAAATTTCAAACAATATAGTTTTTTCTTCTGCTGATTATGACTTTTTTTGTCTTTCAGGTTTGTTCTATTTCTTGGGTTCCATTGTGAACTTCAGCCAGGATCCAGAGGTCCACTTCAAATATATCCAGGCTGCCTGCAAGACAGGTCAGATCAAAGAGGTGGAGAGAATCTGCAGAGAGAGTAACTGCTACGATCCTGAACGCGTGAAGAACTTCCTCAAGGTCAGAAATGGACTTTTCATTGTAAAATATTCTAACCTTTCGGCCACAAATGTATCCAGACTATTCAACAAAGCAGGCATTTATTAACCTATAGAAATGTTTTGTATTTATCTCTACAGGAAGCCAAGCTGACGGACCAGCTGCCTTTGATCATTGTGTGTGACCGCTTTGATTTTGTCCACGATCTGGTCCTGTACCTGTACCGCAACAGCTTGCAGAAATACATTGAGATCTATGTGCAGAAGGTACATTACTACTTCCTAGCAGGGATGTAGATAATATCGGACACCATCCATATCGGCTGATAAAGGCTTTAAAATTGAATATTATATTGGCCCAAAATTAACATTTTTGCTGATATGACAGGCCAATAAGTCATTATTTGTGGATCTCACCCCACCGCAATTCAACTTTATGGTCTGAGCAAGCTCACTGCTGGCAGTTACACAACATTGCAAAGTATTACCCGCAGTCTGACAATTTATTTCACAGGTAGCTATATTGTTACCTTCAGGGTATGTCTACCAAGTTAATTGGCATACTGCACAACACAAACGTGTGCACACGCTCACACACACACACACCAGCAGAGCAAAACCGGCTGGTGTCTGTAAAACAACAAAGTGCTGCAGTATAAACTTTCACAAAAAGCAGCTTGAATAAACAGTTAGTAGCATCTGGCCTACTGTTCTCATTATATAGTTTGCTTCAAACGATGTTTACTGATCACACAGTTTCTCTTGACTTTCTCTTAATTTTCCAACATTAGTTCAACATTGCCCGTCACTAGCGTCACTAGCTGCGCAGCATGCTTGAGCCATTGCTGGCCCTTGTATTGCTTGTCAAATTTTTTGAAAAATTGATTTATTCATTTAACATGCACTGAAGTGTAAAACAAGCAGAGGAAAAAAACATAACATGAACATATAGCACTTTGTGTAGTTGCTTGCCATCTGCTGCAATTGGCTTGTCAAGAGTGCAGTATTTTAAAATTGCGGTTATTGCAACAGCACTGTCTGCATCTGCCAGTGAGCCATTATGTTAGGAGTAGGTGTAAAGATAAATTCATCACAGTACAGGAGAGACTTGATATTCTCTGCAGTTCGGTGGGGAAAAAAACATGTGCATGTGTCAGCACACCAATCTGCCAAAATGAGTTGGAAAACCTTGGCAGATCAGATATTGCCAAAAATCCAATATTGCATATCCCTACTTCCTAGCCAAATGCAAACAGTGTATTTTTAATATACAGAACAGTAAATAAAATAACATTTACCTCACTCATGCAAAGAATCAAGCTTGTAGACACTGGACAACTGCACTCCACTTAAAATAAACTTTTGTTTTGGATTTATCCTCGAATATGTAATAACTTTATCATTGTTAATTCTAGGTCAACCCAAGCCGTCTGCCAGTAGTTATTGGAGGGCTACTAGATGTGGATTGTGCAGAGGATGTGATTAAGAACCTGATCATGGTGGTTAGAGGGCAGTTCTCAACAGACGAACTGGTGGCTGAAGTGGAGAAAAGAAATCGGTAAGAAGAGATGAACTACTCAAACTGCATTGCAGTAGTGGAATCACTGATCACTTGAGTGCTGTGAAATATGTACCGTCTGTCTACAGACTGAAGCTGCTGCTGCCTTGGTTGGAGGCTCGTATCCATGAAGGTTGTGAAGAGCCTGCTACCCACAATGCCTTGGCCAAGATCTACATCGACAGCAACAACAACCCTGAACGTTTCCTGAGAGAGAACCCCTACTACGACAGCCGGGTGGTGGGCAAGTACTGTGAGAAAAGAGACCCCCATCTGGCCTGTGTGGCCTATGAAAGAGGACAGTGTGACCAGGAACTGATTCATGTGAGTTTAAACTGAAATCATGCTTTCACTGGAGGCAAAAATATGGCTAATTGGGTTTGTTTTGATCATTACGTTGTCAAAGACTCTGGGATGTTTTCAGTAATAGTAACATTATGTCATTGGGTCTTATGCTGGGCAGTATTATAGATTTAACAAGCAAATGGATTGTGTAAACTCATTCTCTGCATTTGATTTATGAGAAATTAAACTAAATTGTATACTATGTTGCTCTGTTTGCTTACTGTTTCCTTTATAGTTGTTCTGATGGACACTGGTGATTGCTTTAATGACATTTCTGATCTGTTGTTCCCTCTTATGTTAATTGTTTTTGTATATTATGTCTTAGGTGTGCAATGAGAACTCACTGTTCAAGAGTCTGTCCCGCTACCTTGTACGTCGCAAGAACCCTGAGCTGTGGGCAAGCGTGTTGCTGGAGACCAACAATTACAGAAGACCACTCATCGACCAGGTCTGACAACTTGGCGTCTCTAATGCTAATTTTTGCCACAATAGCTTATTTCAATGCAAAAAAGCTGACGGTGTTAAAGATTTGAATTTTGTGTCATCTCTTAAACACAAAGTCAGCATTTCTATTAGATACATTTAAAGGTCAGCTCTGGAAGATATAAAGAACCTATAACACCGGTTCTTTCACAAAATGCATCTTTGAGCTTTCTATTTGTCTTTTTTTATCAACCTGTTTTGTTATATGTTTGGTGTAGTATCACCTAGGATAGCTTTTTTATATATAGTTAAAACTTCAGCAGGGGTGCATGAAGTCTCTCTCTTTTCTACAGGTTGTCCAGACAGCCTTATCTGAGACCCAGGATCCAGAGGAGGTGTCTGTCACAGTCAAGGCCTTCATGACCGCCGACCTTCCTAATGAGCTCATCGAGCTTCTGGAGAAGATTGTCCTGGATAACTCTGTCTTTAGCGAGCACAGGTGAAAGAGGCTTGATATTACCTGAATATCCCACATTGTTTTGGCTGTGACTGCAAAATATGCATCCACATTCTCCAAAGAATTCAAGATGTTTGTAAGACATTTTTTAGCCACGTAGGAAATAAGGCCCTCACTAAAACCGTCCTTCATTGTTGTTTGTCTTTTTTTCTCCAGAAACCTCCAGAATCTGCTCATCCTGACAGCCATCAAAGCTGATCGGACACGTGTAATGGAGTACATCAACCGTCTGGACAACTACGATGCCCCAGACATTGCGAATATCGCCATTAGCAATGAGCTGTTTGAGGAGGCCTTTGCTATTTTTAGAAAATTTGATGTCAACACTTCTGCTGTGCAGGTCAGTAACTGCTCTACTTTAAGAAGTCTAAATGTAATGCCTGCCAGAATTGTGTCATTCAGCTTGACATAACATGGTCTGATCTGTTGTCTCATTTTGTCCAGGTTCTGATTGAGCACATTGGCAATCTTGACAGAGCTTATGAATTTGCTGAGCGCTGCAACGAGCCACCAGTGTGGAGTCAGCTGGCAAAGGCCCAGCTTCAGAAGGGCCTAGTTAAAGAAGCCATTGACTCTTACATCAAGGCTGATGACCCCTCTGCTTACATGGAGGTGGGACAAGCTGCAGCCCAAAGTGGTAAGATGAGCTTTATTAGCTTATTCTGTGCTTGTAAATTATTACACTTTTAAAAATCCTGATTTTAGTCAACTAAAATTTAATGATATTTAGCCAACAAAAATATTTCACATGACTAAAATAAATCTAAAACTAAATGGCCTTTTAGTCAAAAGACTGCCTAAAACCAAATTTGCTGTCAAAATTAACACTGATACTTAGATCGAAGGATATTAGAAGACACTAATGAAGACACTTTTTTTTTTGGTAAAAAAACAAACAAAAACAAAACAGTAGATTGATGTGCTTATGAAACTGATCAGAATTTATTGTTGTGTGCAGGAAACTGGGAGGACCTGGTGAAGTTTCTGCAGATGGCCCGTAAGAAGGCCCGGGAGTCGTACGTTGAAACAGAGTTGATCTTTGCCCTGGCCAAGACTAACCGCCTGGCCGAGCTGGAAGAGTTCATCAACGGACCCAATAATGCTCACATTCAGCAAGTAGGTCCTTAAAAACTTACAGGGCACACTCACACACACTTGTTACCACATAATTCCCTTTTACCTGTTTACAGTTGCGACTTTGCTGATCTTGCTTTCTTTTTCTGTTTTTTTTTTTTCCACCAGGTCGGTGACCGTTGCTATGACGACAAGATGTACGAGGCAGCCAAACTGCTTTACAACAATGTGTCTAACTTTGGCCGTCTGGCCTCCACTCTGGTACACCTGGGAGAGTACCAGGCAGCTGTAGATGGAGCTCGCAAGGCTAACAGCACCCGCACCTGGAAGGAGGTGGGTTTCATTTTGAATTCTTTACTAAGAAAAGGTCCTTGGAAGAGTAAAACTTTGGAGGAATCACTTCAGATTGTTCTCTGTCTGACACTAAGCTTCCCTACAGTGAAAAGAAAAAATATTGTGGTCAGTGTATTTTCCACTTACCTATATTAATCACATTGTTTGATTTGATTCTTCTCTGTCCCAGGTGTGTTTTGCATGTGTAGATGGGAAAGAGTTCCGCCTTGCCCAAATGTGTGGCCTGCATATTGTTGTCCATGCAGATGAACTGGAGGAACTCATCAACTACTACCAGGTAACTAGGGTAACTGGGGCCAGTGTAAATCTCACCTGATACACTTGGTGTGAATGCTGAGTAAATACAGAGCATATTTAATATATATTATATGTACACTATATAGTACACAGGACAGTAGTGAGTTCAGCTGCTCTTGTCTAGCGCTTACAGACCAAATGTCAAAGCTTATAAGTGTGAAAATGGTGAAAAATATTGATCACTGTTTCCCATAACTCAAGATGATGGGGCATGCTAAAAAGAGTTTGGGAACCACTTTCATATGTGAGGGATGTTAATTTAAAGGCTCACATTTGTGCTGAGTGCAGTTTTCAGGGGCTCTAATCATTTTGGGCTAACATTATTTTATTATATTGTTATGGCACTAGCTTGCTGAGCAGGGACAGCTAAGTTTATAAATCACAATCTTGAATCACAATTCTTAAGAACTGCTATACATATCAAATCAGCACCCATGTATTGTGATAGTATCGACATGGAAGCCCTACTAATGGTTGCAGCTATGAATAGAACCTGTCATTTCTTGGTTCATATGAGATACTCAACCCAACTTCTTAAAGTTTTTCTCCCTTTAAAATAACTGTTGAAAACTAAGAATTTGAGGTTTTGTTTTGTTCATTTTTATAGTCAGTATTCTTAAGTCTCTGTGTACTCTCCAGGACCGTGGTTACTTTGAGGAGCTGATCACCATGTTAGAGGCTGCCCTCGGGCTGGAGCGTGCTCACATGGGTATGTTCACTGAGCTGGCCATCCTCTACTCGAAATTCAAACCCCAGAAGATGAGGGAGCACTTGGAGCTCTTCTGGTCCCGTGTCAACATTCCAAAGGTAGGCAAGAGGAACAGCAGCAACATCTTTAAACAACGCACAATTTAATATCAACTTTACAGCATGGAACATCCCCTAATAATCCTCTGAGTAACTTTGTGGTGGCACAGCTTGTACTGAGGCTTTGAGATTCGATTCCAGCCTGCGGCCTGTTTGCTGCATGGCATCCCCTCTCTCTTTCTAACCGTTTTCCTGTCTTCACTTCAGTCATCTCTATCAAATGAAGCCCAAAAATATACTTTACAAAAAGAAGCAAAGCTTGGTGAAAAGCAGTTGTAGCTCATGAAGTGACCTGAACTGTATGTGTGTATCAGGTTCTCAGGGCAGCAGAGCAGGCCCATCTCTGGGCGGAGCTGGTGTTCCTCTATGACAAGTATGAGGAGTATGATAACGCCATCATCACCATGATGAATCACCCAGCTGATGCCTGGAAGGAGGGTCAGTTCAAAGACATCGTCACCAAGGTAAAAACAGCTGTACTTGATTAATGATGCTAGCTGTCAAGTCAAAGCACAACACTGGCATATTATTGTGATAGAAATTAATTGCAGATGTTCAGTCGAGTATCTGTCTTTCTCATTGTAGGTGGCCAATGTGGAGCTGTACTACAAGGCCATCCACTTTTATCTGGAGTTCAAACCATTGTTACTGAATGACCTGCTCATCGTCCTCTCTCCAAGACTCGACCACACACGGGCCGTCAACTTCTTCAGCAAGGTCCTAGACCGTTAATGCTTTCTGTAAACACTTCTCAAAATGTTAGGTTGTATTTACTTGAAAAACATCCTCTAAAAATCAAAGTACATAAATGGATGCTATTGTGGATCACTTGTTCTCCAGTGAAGTAGTCTGCAGTTGATAGAGAATGTTGTGTAATGGTGACCTACCAAAACAAAATGCAGTTAAAACAGAGGCTACATGAAAACATGGGCATTTTGACCTTTTTTTCTCTGATATTTGGTTGCAGGTGAAACAGCTGCCTCTGGTTAAACCTTACCTAAGGTCGGTCCAGAATCACAACAACAAGTCAGTAAATGAGGCACTCAACAACCTCTTCATCATTGAAGAAGACTATGCGGTAAGATATTTTAATATTTTATTGAATGGCACAGTGGTTTCCAACCTTTGTCCTCATGGGACCACTTATCTGTTATTGAGTAAACTAAAGACCCCTGACTAAGTGACATATTTTATTGATGTCTCACATTATATTCAATGCATAACGATAACAGCACAGAGCAGCTAATAAACTGTACAATTAACCCAAATAGTGAACCCAATAACTGCTGTGCAAAAGCGATTTGGATGAATTTTTAGCAGATTATTCGTGTGAATATTGCTTCAGAGAAGAGTTTTCTGGATATTTTAGCTACTTTTAATGCAATTTTCTGTCTTATTACTTTTTTTTAACTTTTGACAGTCACACATACTTTCTTTTGCCTTCTTTTTTGAAAAATTCAGTGTTTTTCCTGACATTGTTGTGTTAGGTCTTTGGTTGTTTTAACTTTGTACTTTTCTAAGAGGCTTTGGCGTCATCTAGTGGGGGTCAGGACCCCCAGGTTGAGAACCCGCGTCATAACAGATAGTAATACTGTATAAGTTTGACATGCCTTCATGTATTTGGAGGAAGAAACACTTTGGTTTTGTTACTTCCAGCACAGTGCACTAAATAGTTCAGTTATAGTGGTTTTCAAATGTCTCACCAACAACATTAGTGTTTTCACAGAGCTGCATTTTCAGTTGTATCTTATAATCCCTCCCTCTCTTATCTAGGCACTGCGCACTTCTATTGATGCCTATGACAACTTTGACAACATCTCACTGGCCCAGGGACTGGAGAAGCATGAGCTGATTGAGTTTAGGAGGATTGCAGCCTACCTTTTCAAGGGCAACAACCGCTGGAAACAGAGCGTCGAGCTCTGTAAGAAGGACAAGCTCTATAAGGTGCATGGCTACTACTCTGTTTCTTTATTTCTCAGGCAGATTGCTATCTAATTGACATTTGTATATTTATTACGTGAATATAAACTAGAGAAATGGACAGATTTGCGATTTGCTTTTTTGACTGTTTCAAATAACAGTACAGCTGTTTGAAATGTGTACACAGTACGGTAATTTGAAAAGCATTTTCGCTGCTGCATCTCATTGCCTCGTATTTGTCAGTTTGTCGTAAGCTTCAAGGAAAGCAGCATAACACTTACTAAGCAGCAATCAAATTGTTTAAACAGCATTTTTATAGGACTGATTCTTTCCTATCTTTGACTGATGTAAATGGCTGAAGCTACTACAAGGATTTTTATCATAACTGACTTATTACTGCATCTGCATGACTTACATAATTTAACAAGACCATCTGTGTGAAGATATGGCCATACACATATTCGTGATGACTGACACCAGGTCGGATTCTTTTTTTAAAATCAGTTTAAACAAGACTGTTTTACATTTTTCCAGGCAAATTTAAAATGAGAGATGCGTTAGACAGTTATAATTAAGCTGGATATTTTTATTTAGTTCATGTATTTTTTTTGTTATATTTTGCGGTTATTACGGTGGAAACACTATCGGCTTCGTGTACTCCACTGTAATAACTTTGAGTGTATACTCCCAAGTCGGTGTATTGAACTAAAATTGCACTTTCCTCTCTGTAGGATGCCATGCAATATGCATCCGAGTCCAAAGACATTGAGCTGGCAGAGGAGCTCCTGGCTTGGTTCCTGAAGGAAGACAAGAAAGAGTGTTTCGCAGCCTGCCTATTCACCTGCTACGACCTGCTGCGGCCTGACGTGGTGCTGGAGACCGCCTGGCGACACAACATCATGGACTTCTCCATGCCATACTTCATCCAGGTCATGAGGGAGTACCTCTCTAAGGTGGGTTGGCCAGAGGTAACCACTGTGTGTGGTGTATCAGGACAAGGTAGATGGCTTTATGAGAAGAGAGAAAGCAAAATCTAAGGTAACTTCAGTGAGACAAGGTAGATATGTAGGATTACCTACATGTTGACCAGTTGTTGTTTTTTTTTCCTGATGCTGTTAGGTGTTTATACTTGTGAAATAGTATTTGTAAACCTGTGCCTATCTGAGAGGACCCATGTCTCTGGTTTACCACGTCTGATCTGTTCAGATGGCTGTTCCGCAGAAAGACTAACTAAATATTCAGTTGATACTTTTTTCCCTGATCTGTCTGGCATTACCCCCAGACAAATTAAAAATCAGCTGCTAAAATGTGTTTGCAAATACTATTCAGTTATAGGCAGTGTCACACAGACCCACCCCCCCGAGACAGTATGAAAGATAAAGCCCCCCAGTACTGCCTATTCTTTCCTCCATTCATGCTCATCTTCCTATGCTTCTGTCAAGTCATGTGTCATCACTGGTGTTTTCCTTTTCATTTGGGTTTCCATCCATTCAAGCTACTTTTCCATACAAATGTGTTCCAGAGGAGATTCATAACTGCTGTGTCGCTTGTCATGCCATTTATCTCTGTTACATGGCAAAAAATACAACCCACCTATTGCTTTCATAACAGACAGCAGACCCAACTGGAGCATTTACGCAATTTATTGCATTTATTTGGCAAACTCGAAATGCCAAGTTGGTGGATTTTACTACATTAAAATATTGCAGTTTGTTATATAAGCTGCAAGTTTCACAAAAGTCTTAACTGTGACTACTTCTTGGTGCTTTTTGTGGCAAACCCCACAGTTGTTCGCTAGAAACAGGTTAAAACAAGGAATCATTTGTAAAGTGACAGTAAAGCATTTGCATTTTATATTCGTCACTGAACATCATTTAGTAGATCTTGATTAAGTGTTTGAAATAACTGTAGGCCCAGTCAACATCTGTTTTTTTTTGTTGTTGTTTTTTTACACCGTTATAAGCAACAAGGGGAATATTCACAGTACCAGAGAAATCTCAAGTCTGCATTTGTATCAAAAGTGGCGTTATTACCCGCATCTCTCTCTCTCAAGATTTTTGTGTTTGTGACAAGACGTCTGTTTGCTCTTTTCTCTCTGTCAGTTTCTATTTTGGGAGACTTTCATTTGTTTTTTTCCTCCTTAAGTTGCCTCTCTGAATTTCCTTTCCAGGTTGATGCGATAAAGGAAAAGGTGAAAGTCGAATCCATTTTCTAATCATTCTTTTTGACCCCTCTCCCCTGTCCTGTAGCCTGTAGTTTGGAGGAGTAAAAATTAGCAGAAACTGCATGACCCCTCTCTCCCCCCCTCATGTCACACTGCTGCTTCTGATTGTAAACTCCACATCTCCACTAGACCACCTACCAACCCACGAGTCTCCAGAGTGGGGCTCTTCACACCCATTACTCAGGGCTCTGATAGGTTTGCTGGAGTCAGTGATGGCTCTGGATCAAAGAGAAGGACTGAAGAACTCGTTATTGAATTAGACACGTACAAAACTTGTTGCAAGAGGAGGTGTGAAAATGTATTTTTCCAACTTGTTTAAGACTTGTATCCTCCTTGGTATTACGTTTAACTCTCCTTTAATAATTGCTGATAGGATTCACCTATTGAGAGGTCATGATATCACTGTAAACTTCTGTTTTTGTTAAAGTGGTGGCATGTTGCTGTCAGGGGCCCAGATTTTCACGTTTCTTCCTCCAACTGCACAGTTGAAGATAAAGATTAGGCTACACTATTATTGTTAGTATAATACTATTTCCAGTGGTGGCTAGAAAGCATTGTTTCTGACTTGTGTGATCCAAACATTTCCAATAACATCAGTGTTTTGAAAACTCCTCAATTCAATTCAGTTCAATTCAATTCAAAATGTATTTGTAAAGCACCATATCATACAAAATCAGTTCAGAGTGTATTACATAAAACATCATTAAACAGCAAAATGTGCAAGTCAAAATTTATTGAAAAAAGATGGATGTAGTCAGCCTATCAGTATGTTCACTTTAGCAGCGACGATGTATTCATTTTAAATGTAAGCCAGCAACACAAAGCCAGAAAGTGACGTCTGACACGCGTCGCTGTCTGTCAGGTGTGAGGTGCGACAAATCAAAGTTGAACTGGGCTCAACTACATTCAGCGCTCAAATGACACAGTGACGCGTCAACCAGTTACGTTTTTGTTTTGCCACTTCCGCTTCCCATGTCCCTACTATAACATGAGGTGTAAACAATGGACTTGCTGGAAGTTCAGTTTAATTTAAGTCTAAACTTTTTTCTCACTGCAACACCAACAAAAAAGTAGCTTTGTGATCCATGTTCGCTGACTATACACACAAACACTCATTAATGTCAACAAGCACTAAAACAACACTTCATGTGCGACTCGTTAAGCCGTTTAGTTGCCATGTTGCCAGCTAAGAAGCTCCACAGAGCTGAGGGGAACTGCAAGAGTCTGGTGACAACTCCTCTGGCTCTGTCAATATGAACATCTCCTCTTGTCTGTCAAATGTGCCTCATCACAGCCTTTCCGCTCAAACACACAGAGCCATCCACTTAAGCCCACAGGCCCATCAGCTCTCCTTAGGTGTGGGTGAAGAGCGCCACTCTGGATAACTGTCTCACCTGCTGTGGTCAGGTCTTCTTCTCACAGACTTGTAGATCAATTCTAATGTTAAACTGTGTTGTAACACCACTCAGCTGCAGTCTGTTGCTAGACATCATCCTGACTCTATTATTCTTAATTATATCTTCGTGTAGAGAGGGATGAGGGCATATTCATATCTGTATTTGGACAGCAGTCCATCAGCATAGACTGCAGCTAAGTGTAAGACCTAATTTCAGTAACAGAAGAGCCACTGAGGCATTATTTTAATGAAGTGACCATTCTTTCAGAGATTCTCCATGTCTGTCTGTACTACTGAATTTATCTCTGTGCTATAGAAGAACACAGAAGGGGGAAAAAAAACAATGAGTTGGTACAGGGGGTATTTCTCTGCAGTACATGTCTCTCTTTGCTACTGTAAAGTTTGGTCTCTTCAAGCGACAAACAACTTGAGTTTATGAGAGTAAATAGTCTGTAGTTTTGGATGTGTTGTCTGGGGAAAAAAAAACTCCATGTAGAGCAACAAGCATGCATTTCCCCCTTCCCTTTGTAGCATCAGCAGCACTCAGGCCAGGCTAGGAGACATCGTTGTTGGCTGTGCCTGCTTCTGGAAACCTTGAACTGGCTGTATAAAACCATCCCCTCCACCCTCTTTCACACTCCCTCCTCCACTATGCTCTCTGCTTCTCTGTCTCTCTTTCTCATGCACTCTTCAAGAAGAAAATAACTAAACTGCCGCTTCAGCATGTCTCTCAACCCCTCTCTTCTGAAACGAAACAACAACAGCCTGTCTTTTCTTGAAACAGCCTGCTTAACCAGATTGACTGACTGACTGTAGTAGTAAACAGGACAGTATGTAGAGAACTGAACCCAACGCCACCGTTACACCATTCAGCATTGTCCTTCACTCATTTTTATCAGTATTTAAGATGCACAGCTGAGAGTAATATCTGAAGCTTTTGTTGGCTGCTTAATCTTTTGTCCTTTCCCATCATTGTCTGCCTCTGCCAAATACTGAAGCACCAAAGGAAAAAGACAGGCAGTTTTAGCCCATTTTCACAGCTGCTACATGCTTCTTGCAGGTGTTCACACATAGGCAATTATCTAATTTGGGGCATGAGTGTGGGCCAGGTGCATGCCTCTAAAAATGTTCAAACTTGCAAACACACTGACAGAACTCTACACATTATTGGTGGTTGGTTTTCTGTGTTGTTGAAGCAGTGGCGATTGGAAACAATAGACTAGGTGAATAAAACAACAAATTGCTCAATAAAAGTCCTTACTTACAAGTATTTTTGACTCCATTACAGATAAAACAATTATGCAATTCATTGATTAGTTTATCATCAAAAAATAATGATCTTATAACTATTTTATTTATTAATTAACTCATCATTTTTCAACCAGAAATTTGTCTTATTTGGTAATAAATTGAACATTAGGTTTTGGCCTGGTGGTAAGACAAAAGCCTTTTGATGACATTACACATTACCTATGTTAGTGTTGGTGCATTTAAGGGCTCACCTCTGTTAGGTTCATAGTTGCAGCTTAAAAATGTAATATAATAATTATTACTTACCAACAGCTAATTAAGTTTGGTCTTGGTTTGCCTCTCTGTCCACAAACTTAAATGCAAAAATGTGTCAAACCAGCTGATATTCTGCTACAAGATGGACAAACTGTGTTCATAGCGGTGAGGGGTTGGTTCTCTACATACTCTACATTTACACCATGTTAGAGTAAATGATTTGGGTGGCTGGATGGTGGGACCATTATTGCCCAGTAGCTGTTTGTCTTTGTCTCTCCTCCTAATCCCTAATATTCCACAAAGAGGTGGATGTCTATAATAGACAGTTGTAGCCAAGCTCCATAGAGTAGCCGGTAGCTCTCTAGATGCAGTTAATCCTTTTGCCTTCTAGAGGGCGTCCAACACATTAGCAGGGCCTGCCTCCGGCAGCCTGTTTTTTTTATTTTTTATTTTTTTTATTTAAATCTGGACTGTATTCATCTTCGCCTGTCAGGAATGGTCCCATCCGTCAGCCAGTGAAATAACCCAGAGGTCAGTTTTTACAAACCCGGCGTCTCAGCCCTTGCTCTTCAAGAGCCCCATCGACCGCAGTGTAACTGAAGTCTGACACCAACACTATTGTTGTGTTTTCCACAGGTGGACAAACTCGAAGCCTCTGAGTCTCTGAGGAAACAGGAGGAGCAGGCTACTGAGTCTCAACCCATTGTTTACGGTAAAAAAAACAAACAAACACACACACACACAGCACTGATGATCATGGACATGCTCTTTAAAACTACTTTTTCTGATGTTTGTGTTGCAGGCACACCCCAGCTCATGCTCACAGCAGGGCCCAACGTGGCCGTGCCCCCTCAGCAGCCCTACGGCTACGGCTACACAGCAGCACCAGGCTACGGCCAGCCGCCACAACCCAGCTTCGGTTATGGCATGTGAACACCCAACAACCCCAACCCCATCACCACGACTTGACCCGACACCCTCCTTCCATGTGTCCTTCTCTCTTTGTGTTCCTCACCAGCTTCCCATGGTCTTCTACTCACAACAGGGGCCACAAGCAAGCAACAGCCCACTCTCGTTTTGAGTACTATTTTTTTATTCTGTTGTCCTGTTACAAGAGAAAACATTTAACTGCATTGAAGGACTTTTATTTGTATTGTTTGAAAAGAAATTGGACCACATGTTTGTTTGTTTTTCACATTCCATATTTATGACTACTTATTTAGAATTTTTTTGTGTTAATGTTAATGTCATGTTTTTTTTATTGGTTTATGGTTTGTGCAGAAGTGGACTTGCTAACGCTCAGCAATGAACCTTTGAAGTAGGTGGAGGAGCATTGGATTTTGCACTCGTGAAGAAATTAATGTAGAGAAGCTCTTACTTTTGATGTACTGAACATGTGAACAGCTTACATTGTCTCGTTTGTCTGTATAATGCATTTCATCATTGTATATTCTGAGGAAAAAAAGGTTACATATAATATTTGAACATATATTGCCATTTCAATGGCTATAGCTAGCAACACTAAGTGATGATAGTATATTCTGCACAGGCGTGTAGCTTTATGGAGTTTTAAATGCATACAGACGTATGTCACTGTGTGAATGAGGGTATGTTTGTGTGTGTGCGTGTGCGAGTGTGACCTGGTGGTCTAAATAAGAATTTTAACCCCCTCTCAGCCTGTACTGGGCTATCCAATCCACCCTCCTAGATGTTAGCTCTCCTTCATTGGCTCCTTGTATTTAGGTGACCTCTTGTGCCGTGTACAGTGCTTGTGTGAGACTGTATCTGTGTATGTGCAAGGACGGGACCACGGCTACCAAACCCCAGGGCCCTTAACCCTTAACCGTACCTTGTGTGTGTGTGTATTTACTCTGAACCCTCCTCGTGCTGAGGTCCGTGTATGCCAGGTGTTGTGGTGTTTCCCCTCGGTCACCATTACTTTTTTTGCGTGTACAGATGTGAACATGACGAATTGAAAACTTTTAGATGGAGACCCCACCCATCTGTCCTCCAGCCCACTCTCCTGTCCTGTTTCCTCCTTCGTTAATGCTTAGCGGCAAGAACAAACAAAGGAGGCAGAAGACGACAGGCTGGTGGAACCTTCAGTGTCCTACTGACAGCTTGATTAGATCCATAAACACTCCTGTAGGTTGTGTGTTTAGATGGTTATGATGAAGAAATTAGGTCTCAGTCAGTACATCCAGTTCTTTGTCAAGAATGGTCTGAAATAAGAGCCTGTATTTACCTTGATGTACTTAACTTCCTTACATGCTTTAAGCTGTGTGTGTAAAGTGTCATCCTAACCCTAACATAAGTTGAATTCCTTTCTGTTGTCATGCATATTAGTAATAAAGGGGATATGTCATTGATAAGTGGAAGAATATGACTCAACTGAAAGGGAAATACTAGCCTAAATAAAAACTAAAAATTGTACCCAGTCTCCTGGATTCAGTGTGTGTGAGAGGAAGTAGTCTCTGAAAGTCCTAGCTACAACTAACAAAACATACACATCCTAATACCTACACAACAGAATAAGTTAAAATTGCAAAGTGTCAGACAGAAATTTAGCCGGGATTCTATGTTCAAAAAGCAATAAAGGGGATAAAGATAATATCCAGTGTAACCGCGTAACGTTACATTAGCACACTGGCGTTTCCTGTGATTTGCAACCCCACATTTCATGAATTAACTTGTTAGGTCACCTTGCTAGGCGATAGTTTAAGACTTATATACATTAATAAATTGAAGGTTAAATTTATATTTGTTGTCTTTCTTTTTTTCTTTTACGACGGCGTGTCTCAATTATAAATGATAACGTTTACGTTTATAACATAAAAACATGCTGCTGGTTAATTGGTTAACTCCGTAAGTGGGTGACGTTAGTTGAACGTGTCTAGGGAGGGGGAATCCCACCCCTCCGAAGATCTCGCGAGAGTGATCCAAACCATGAGCTTTCGGACTATCATTAACTATAATCAAATGTTTTTCGACACCCAAACCTACCCAGATCATATAACGTGACTTCGCTGTCACAAATAAAACACAATTAGTTAGTTCAAGGTGCACAATAAAGAATTAACGCGTACAAATCTCGCGAGAGTATCACAAATCAAGGGTTCCCTTTTAGACATGACATCATATTAGTGCTTCCTCAGTTATATGCTAGGCACTGATTTTCAAGAAGTACTTTCCAAGGCAATAGGTAAACACTTGCATCAATTAACAAAATACAGATTAAAATTTAAATTCGTTGGTAAAACGTTTATGTTGTTATTTATCTCATCTTCGTAGCTGGGCGTGATCCACATGATGCGGAAGCTTCACATACTCTACTCCTCCCTGCAGCTTTGACGTGAGCTACTTTTCAATGACAATAGAGGCGAGAATTGCGAAAAAGTTGTGAGGTGAACACAGAAAAGACGAGTTGGACAAACAGAGGTATCAGAGTGGTTTACCTCCATTAAGGAGTGCTTTTGTACAATATACACTGCAATATACAAGTTTGGACGATTATAAATGTAAGGTTTTGGCTTTAATTGAACTTAACTGAGATAAATGACCTTTTATTCATGCTTACAGTAACATTTCATATTCAGATCTTGCGCACAACCCACAATGACTGTGTAATCTCTCCTTTGCAACTTTGTACACATTTTGTAATCTACTCACTTTTTCTGTCTACTAGAACTGCTGTTGAGGATCAGCACGGTAAACACACACCCTCACTTGGAGAGGAGCCTCCCCCTGGTCAACAGTGACTATTGGACTCCCCAGCAAATCATTAACCACATCAATCTTCAGACACCCTCCATAACATCCACAGATGGACAAACAGCAACAGATGAAAAGACGAGCAAGGTCATTGTTTACGTAGAAGGACTCCTTTTTATAAATAGGTGTCCAAAGAAAACAACAGATCATGTAAGGCGCTGGTGTCACAAACTGATTAATGAATTCCTCTCCCTCCCCCGTCTGGCTGGCCTGCAGCACATGGTAACCCAGATTAAATCAGTTTCAGGGCAGAGAAGTTGACCATTAACTTCCCCTGCTGATTGTAAACACCTCTCCACATGTAAGCGGCTGCTTCTGTACAGTGGATCCTGAAGCAAAGTTCACTGTCACAGGCAGCACAAGTCTGTCAGACAGCAGGAGCTTGCTCCCTCCTCTGGATTTGTCATCTATTCTTCCAGTGTTTGCCAGTTTTGTGGGACCAAATCTGCAGCCATGGCTAAAGCAAGTTATGGATACTACCGAGGCACCATATTTCTGGCCATGTTTGTCGGCTACACGCTGTACTACTTCAACAGGAAGACTTTCTCCTTTGTGATGCCTTCACTGATGCAAGAAATTGAGCTGGATAAGGATGACCTTGGTATGACACATTGCTTCATTGTCATGTTTTGCATGTTGTTACATTACAGGTAGCATTTTTAATTAAAGCTACTACAAGAAGTTTTCAACTGGTTATGAAACTCAATTTTACTGATGCTTCTATGTGACCAACATAAGCAGACCAATCCGTGGCTGTTTCTTTATAGTTATTCTTAATGACTGCCTCCAGGTTGTATTCTCCTGGAAATCTGATTAAATGAGTCTGTGTTTATGTTTTCACAGGCAAAGTCAAAGTGAGTAGTATGTTAGCCAGTGAAAAAAATGCAGGAGGAGATTTTTAATGAGATCATTTTATTATTGACGTTAGTTTGTGGTTATAAGGTGGAAACATGTTTGCCCACAGAGTTGTCAAAGTCAACAAAATATTAAAGTTCCTTGCAGTAGCTTTAAAGTTCATGTCATCTTACAAAACTGCTACCTAACTTTGCTTTGAACTCAAAACCTGTAAAAATTCAAAACTACGTAATTATTAATTATTACATGCTGTAATAATGACATGTCCTCACATACTATATTTCACTATTTCTAGATCAGTGGTTCTCAACTTGGGGTCCAGGGAGCCCCGGAGCGCCGCGGCACTCTGCCAGGTGGTCCATGAAAAGTTTTCAGATTCATTCATTAAAATGGTCATGAAAACTTTTTTGTTTTGTTTTTGTTTTTTTGTTTTTTTTAAGGATTAATAGTTAAAAGAATAATACTTAAAATTTCAAGATCCAAAATAAAACAAAAAGATTGTCACCCATTAATGGTGGAAAATGGGCTGATTTTATATTCTGTACAATTTAGATTTAGTATTTCATATTTTATTTTTTTATTATTTGAAATGATCAGAATTCACATTTTATTTAATATGTGCTTGAAAAGTGAAACACCGTTTTAATGTGTGTGTATGTTTACTGTAGGAGTTCTGTGTTGACATGGTGCAAAGTTTAATACATGTCTAATGTCTTTGTAATGCATTTCTCTTGTGTTGTTCTTTCACATAAATAAGTAGAAGTGTTTAAAAAAGCTATGTGTCAAATTATTCTAAGGGGCACACATGAGGGGTTCATGTGTGGTGGTCTGGTATAGTCTGTATTTTGTAAGAGATCCTTGTCTGAGAAAAAATTAAGAACCTCTGGCTCTAGAGTACAGGTACACTTCTGTCATGGATTAAATATCAGTTGTGTGTTTTACAGAGAGCTGTATGTCATAGCAAGATTTTTCATGTCTTAAATACCTGTAAGGTTTACCTGCTCTGCGTTTACTCCTCTTCTCCCGCCCTCCTTCTGTTCAGGCATGATCACCAGCAGTCAGTCTTTGGCCTACGCTATCAGTAAGTTCATCAGTGGTGTGCTTTCGGATCAGATCAGCGCCCGTTGGCTCTTCTCTATTGGCCTGTGCATGGTGGGAGGCATCAACGTGGTCTTCTCCTGGTCCTCCACTGTCGCTGTCTTCTCTGGCCTTTGGTTTCTTAATGGTCTGGGCCAAGGCCTCGGCTGGCCTCCCTGCGGCAGGGTGCTGCGAAAGGTACCCAAGCCACGCCAGTATATAAATTCTGCCATTAACTGATATCTGATTATGGATATTTATTTTTCTATTTCACTCCTGTGTCATAAAGAACGCATAAGCACCATAATATACCTTATGATTAACTGGGAACATGCAGTATTAACTTGGTTCAGTTGTAGCTAGAAACACCCTCTAAATTAGATGTCTTGAGCTCCTGCAGTGTTCCTGCATCCTGCCTGAGCTTACTCAAGTCTTCAACCATAGATCGTATATTAAATAGGATTTAACTTATTTAATACACAGTCTATGGTTTCAGCTTGCTGTTTCTGGATGCACAGTTGCTACATATTGCTACTTTAAATGTGCATGTTAGGCCCCGTTGTTCATTGCAAGAAGACAACTTAGAAAATGTGTTTTTCTTCCTTTAATATATTCAAAATGAACAATAATTTGTTTGACCTCAATACAGTTTTAGTGTTGCTCAATATTCGCCAGTGTGGTCGTGTGGTTGTTATTTAGATGTTTGCAATGCATGAAAGCATAAGAGATGAACCCGGTGTTATAATGTTTGTACAGTGTATCAGTGTTTGACGTCATTGATTTGTAGCCTGTCACACTGTGCAATACAGCAACTGTCAAATGACTGTCAGTCACTGATTACCTTCTGTCAGTTCAAAACGCTGCACAGGTTCCATTATTTCATCCTTCCTGTATACCAAAAGGAAGATAATGACAATCTCTCACAACTTAGTCATTGTTTGCCCTTCTCTGCTCTCAGTGGTTCGAGCCCTCTCAGTTCGGGACATGGTGGGCAATTCTCTCCTGCAGCATGAATCTGGCTGGCAGCCTGGGCCCCATCATTGCCACGGTGCTGACCCAGAGTTACAGCTGGAGGATGATACTGTCGGTATCTGGAATGATCTGTGTGGCGTTCTCCCTCGTCTGTCTGCTGCTCATCAAGAATGAGCCGAAGGACGTGGGGCTGCCCAATATAGAGGCAGCAGCCAAGAAGAGCAAAGGAGGTGAGACTGACCTTTTTTGGATGATTAAAAATAAACTAAAAATTAAAAATTAAAATAAAAAAAGTCCAGTGTGTAAGATTTGCAGGGATTTGTTGAGAAAAGGCATAGGTGCTCTTCCATGGAGGCTGCCATGTTGCACCACCATGTTTCTACAGCAGACAGAACAGACAGACCAAACTGTGGCTCTAGATTTGGACTTTCATGTTTTTTTGTGAGTTTCACAGCCACCACAGCTTCTACGTGCTAAGAAAGGGGGAGTGAGTCTACTTGTTTGCCATCTACAAGCTCCCTGCTAGATGCCACTAATCCTACTCACTGGTCCTTTAAGTTTTCATAACAATCAGAAACACTGAAAAGCTGTTTTTAGCCACCACTCTTCTTGTGACTGAATTAAAATAGTCGTGTAAACATTGGCAATATTCAGCTAACACATAACTGTGCATTGTCCAGATTTGTGTGTGTTTTCATACATGTTCCTCTTGTGTTGTGATAAAGGTCAGTGGACTCTGTACCCAGTCTGCCCCTCACATGTCACTTGTGTGAGCTGTGTCTAGCTCATTCACAGTCAAAGTAAGAAATTGGTATGGTGAGGAGATATTGTGTGCGTGAATTCATTGTGCAGCCTGGAGGTCATTGGCAGCTGTCGCCCCCAAACCTGACATGAAATGCATGCATTTTATATGAATCATGTGCAGCCCATTTCAGTACTTTAATTTTCAGCCTATATTCAATGCACTACTTGGCTACTGTGTCAAACTATGCCTCCCTAACAAGCGTTTACTGGTTACATGACAGCTACACCCCTTTTTCATACACATGTGCTGGCCTGGCTTGACTTGGCTGCTAGTTTGACTCAGCATGTCAGCCTGGCAGGGCAAGGATTGGCATCTCCATTACAACAGGGCACCCTGCTTGAAGGTGTGTCTTTTAACTGAAGATGAGCTTAGCTCAAGTCGAGGAGCTGCAAATCAGCAAACAGTTCATTTTCTATGAATTCTTTCTCAATAAATGTCATGTTATTTTAAGAGCTTTTACTATGAAGCAGCAAAATCAGGAAATGTTGGGTTTTCAACAGCAGTAACTTAATACAACTCCTATACAGCTGAATGCGAACATGAAACAGTAAAATAAGGCAGAAACCTTAAAGTACAAACAGCAAAGCGGGAGAAAAACTATACTTCAAACCAAAGAGATTCAGATAGAGGCTACAAAAGTACTGAGAGCTGAACACACAGACACTTAAAAACATCTTTCTCTCTCAGGTGCGACTTGGCATAGCTTGGCATGATAAATCACATGATTTAAGGGGAGTGGCAGCGAATTTGCATCACTGAAAAACTGTTTTTACCCACCACTTTTCTAGTGACTGAATTAAAATATTTGTGTAAACACTGGCAATACTCAGCTAACACATAACCGTACATTGTTCAAATGTGTGTGTGTTTTTTGTTTTTGTTTTTTAAGATTATTTTTTGGGGCTTTTTGCTTTTGAAGATATGACAGGGAAGGGGGTAAAGCGATAGGGGATGACTTGCAACAATTGGGCTGCAGGTGGGAGTCGAACTGGTTGCCGCTTCAGAGGACTGATAGTCTTAGTACGTGTGCCCCACACTCTACCAACTGAGCCACAGACTGTCCAGATGTGTGTGTGTTTTCATACAGTATGTTTCTCTTGTGTTGTGACTGAAGGTCAGTGGACTCTGTACCCACTCCACCCCTCACATGTCACTCATGCACAAGCTAACTAAGAAAGTAGTGTGGTGAGGAGACATTGTATGCATTAATCCATCCTGTGGCCTGTGTTCTGCCTGCTTCTTGTTCAGGATCTTCCAGTAATGAAAGCACCCTGTCTGAATTCTTGCTGTCACCCTACCTGTGGCTGCTGTCTGTGTCATACCTCGTGGTGTTCGGGGTGAAGACAGCCTGCACCGACTGGGGCCAGCTGTTTCTCATTCAGGACAAGGGCCAGTCTACACTCATGGGTACGGACAGAGGGCAGAGTAGACACCCTCAGGTTTCGTTGGGAAATGTGTTGAGAGTTAAGATTCATTAGCTTATTATTTCTTGTGAATGACTATATTCTTCTTCATAGGTAGTTCATACATGAGTGCCCTGGAGGTTGGAGGCCTGTTGGGCAGTCTCGCAGCAGGTTTCCTTTCCGACAAGGCTGTGGCCAAAGTGAGTTTGCAGCACACATCTGGATGATTTTAAATACTTTTTGTTATACACCGTTGAGTATAACTGTTTCCCATTGAACTGCACAACCTCTTTGCACACATAGATGTCTCACTGTTTTAGATGACAATAAAATGTCTTTGCTTTTTATTCTCTATTTCATGACTGGATTCAACATTAGGATCCAGTCAAATTCTGCTTATCACCAGTAAAAACCAACTTGTTTTTATACATTTCTTATTTTGTGCAGCAAGGCTTGAGAGTCTATGGCAATCCTCGTCATTTTGTCCTGCTCTGCATGATGGCTGGAATGGCTGTGTCCATGTACCTGTTCAGAGTCACTGTGACTCCTGACAGCTCCAAGGTATCTGCTTGAACACTGGACAAAAACACATGACTGATTCTTTAATGCAGCACATCGTGTGTCAAGCTCCTCATGCATGTATATCTCATATGTACATTCAGGTGTGGATCCTCAGCTTGGGTGCTGCTTTTGGGTTCTCCTCTTATGGACCAATAGCGTTGTTTGGAGTTATAGCCAATGAGAGCGCCCCATCCAACTACTGTGGGACATCACATGCCATTGTTGCCCTGATGGCCAACAGTAAGTTGATTGGTTTTCACTTCAGAGTCACCACATTATGCATCAACTATTATATGAGTGTTGTAAAGCACTTACCTTTACTCAAGTGCTGTACCAAAGTACTCCTGCTTCACTTAATATTTCCAATTTATGCTACTTTATAGAAGTACTTCTATTCCATTACATCTCAGAGGGAAATATTGTACTTTTTACTCAATTATTCTTATTTAGTAACCTTAGTTTTTCAGCTTTTCATATGCAGATTTTTATAAAGAAAATATAACCAGTCTATAAATTATGCATTGTTATAGATTAAACTACTAACAGTATAGGAATATAGATGAGTTCAAATGTCAAATCCTCTGATCCTTGGAGTTAACTTATCCATTTGTGTTCTCCTCAGTTGGTGGCTTCCTGTCTGGACTACCATTCAGCACCATTGCCAAGCACCATGGCTGGGAAATGGCCTTCTGGGTAGCGGAGATCACCTGTGGTGTCACCGCTATTGGATTCTTCCTGCTGCGCAACATCCAAACTAAGATGGGTCACGTGTCCAAGAAGGCAGACTAAAACATTATCACACCTCATCCTCTGCTGCGCCGAAAGGAAAACTGGAGACTTTGAGCCATCATTGTGTTTTCATATTTTTCCTACTTGATTTTTTTATACCACAGTATTCTCTGCCATAAACATAAATGGAGCATTTTCTCTAGTAACCTGTTTCGAAAGGTGCTTTTCTCCTACAGTATTTACAGTCTGTAAACATCAATATGTCAACAAGGGAATGTGAATGACTGCACATTATGTATG
>JAJHUR010075606.1:9559-21866 GCA_027495735.1 Lutjanus campechanus | reverse complement strand
TTTACCATTAATGTTTGTATTAGTTATCAACAGAAGCATTCAATCAAATGGATTTCTGTTTCTCCAAATCTTCAGTCAAAAATACTCCCAGTTCCTCTGCTATATTGTGTGTCAAATAGGGGAATGTACAGTATCTATACAGGCAGAAGGCTATACACATTATTATACTCTATATCACTGTTCCCAACTACCACTAGTATTCTCCAAAGCATCACAGGGGGCTGTAAAAGTTTCTTGATTTTTAAGGTTGTAAAAAAAACAACTTAAAAAATAAAATAAACTATGCCTATAACTCAGCATTTCATTCAGAGAGGAAGTTGTTCTGCAAGAACGTGACACTCAAGTCTCGATTTAAATTTTATTTCAGGCATCAATGATTTTTACAAGCAATTTCCCTTCTCGTATTACTACTAATATGATCATAGGGCAAATGTTGAACTTTTCCTTTACGAATACGTGAGAACTTTTCAATTCATCTACTGGCCGATATCTTAATTTAAAAAAAAATCATTTTTGGATGATCATTTGGATGTGTTATCATTTTTTATCATTAAATAATAACAGAGGGGAAACACTGAAAAGACACTTTGGAGTTTATGAACTGGTTTATTCAGGAAAAACAAACATTCAGATTTGGAACAGAAATCACAAATAAAATCCTGTAGAGTGCATTGACGGACAAATCCTGAAACAAATATTCATGATTAAGCTTCAGTTTTTAACTCAACTTAAAACAAACAGAGTTTTCCAAGGTTTCTAATCTTTCCCAGTACCATTATATTCATAGTCAAGGTATGAATTAAACTACAAGTAAAAGAAAAAGTGTGAAACCTTTTCATGTAACTGTATTCTTTATCAGGTAAAACTTAGACCTTTTTGTGTGATATTTAATAAACCCAATTATCTTGGTCTGATGTTCTCTTACACAGCAGGGAGCTTAAGCAACAAAAATGTTAATTATTAGCTGAATAAGTATATTTAACAGAAATGATAATGAGCCCATACTTACCAGTGAAGACTCTGTCTGTATTACTTGTGTAAAGCATTAAATCATTAGTTTAAATCGAGGTACTTTACACCAGAAACTATGCTGAGATGCAGATCACATCAAGCAGAAGTAGTGGAAAGAAATGTTTTGCACACTCCAGTACTGACCATGATTTATTACATTTATTACAGTTATCCCCCCCAGATCAAACAGAATGATTGGCTGTCATCAGTGTAAAATGATTCAGAATCTCATATTATGTGTGCACACAAAACACAGGTCGGTGGAAATTAAAATTACAGCAGTGGTACTTACAGCTTTAACTAACCTGTTACTGGCAGAGATTCTCCTTCATGTAAGTAGTTAAATTCAAATGATCAAGTGAGGAAAGCTGATGAAACAAACAGGATTAAGTGGTAAAGCCATTTTACAAGCATACGAAAAGTCATTTGTTCATCACAAACCTCCCAACAAACATTGAATGTGAATATGGCCGTATGTGACAGACTGTTAATGGTGTCTGTGTGTGGGATTCTTAAATGATTTGATTTAACCAAGCCATCAATATTTCAGACCATAAACTGCTGCAGATTAGAGGATTTACTTCATATCAAAAGCTTCTGAAGGAGTACAGTTTCATTTAATATCTCTATACTTTCAGTATTAAGTTATTAAATGAAAACAAAGCTTCCTGATGCTCTCACCAATCAATGGAGGATAAAGGTTCAATGGCAGATAAGAGCTTAACAAGAATATAATTCACATGCCTGAAAAAAGAATGGTGCCTAAACGCAACAACACAAACAAGGGCCTTCACCAAACTTGCTGCAAGTTTGGGGACATTGAGATCCAACAGCGTGTAAGCTGTGAGGGCCCCTGGTAATGAATGAGAAGACAAAAAATGGTGAGACTTGCCTCAGGCTGAACAGGGCTACACTGAGACACGGCCTCAGCCAGTCCCCCATGGCATCGCTACAGGGAGAAGAGAAATCTGGGTTTTAGCGCTACAGCCATCAGCGACCCGGAAGTTATGCAGCTGTACAATGCACTCAGTGTGTCAAAGTCTAGCCTGCCAGTGCCATGTACAGAACAGCAATAAATACAGACAAAATCAATTTACTGTTTATAGCAAAAAGAAAAACAAACCAACATTTTTCATTTCAAATCAACAAAAAATTAAAACGCACATTTCTGATGATATTGTTCATCATTAAAGCTACAAAAGCACAATCACCATGTAGTTCATAACTGGAGTACAAACCTGCCGTGACGTCTCCCCACTAACGTCCCGCAAAGAAGAGTCTTACATTTTTGCCATATTTTATTACAATACAGTTTTACAACAATACATATACCATTTCATTTAGTACTCCATCTATTTAACGCTGAGGGAGTGTTTCCTCATTAAAACTATGAACATGAAACAGAATGAATGCATCAACAGTTATTTGAAGCCCTCACCAAACAAAGTTGGGGACACAAAGTCCAACAGCACTATGTGCTGTGAAGGCCTCACTGTTAAGCTTAGAACAGAAATGTATTTACATAAAACTTGCCTTGATAAAGGGTGGGTACTGCCCATGTAACTCCAGCGCCTTCACAACACTACGAACCATATCTACTACACTTCTATACACCTAAATGAAACATGAGAAGGAAAAAAAGCCACAGAACAGAGATGGTTTGAAACAACAGTTCATAGTCTTGGTTAGGTACAGTGTAAATATTTCCCATGCGCTCTGTGATGCTTTTATAGCTCTTTTGTTTGCTGCTTATTCAGTGTCTCTTCCTCATAGCTCAGTAGTAGAATAAACAGTACGTCGTCCTACTACAATACCAATACTGGTTTGTCTAGCAGCTGAGGACATTAGAAAAGGGTTGAGTGTCCAAACCTATTGAAGAGAGGAAGGCAGGCTTCAGTAGCGACCTCCAGGAGACATGACGGGGGGTCTCATACCCATGGGTGGCCGTGGAGGGGCTCCCTGGTACCCTGGGGGAACCACAGGAGGGGCCTGTCCATACGGAGGCATCCCTCCTGGCATGTAGCCTGGCATTCCCTGGGGTGGACCACCATACTGGCCTGAGAGAACAAAGGTTGGTTGGCTTTTATAATTATTTATTTATTTTTAATGCAGTAAAAGTTATGTTTGCCACTAATATTCCACAGCCATGCTAGCAGCTCTGTGAGGCATACATGTCATATGGGATGGCAGCGCTCGGATATTATGGCTTCATTTTTGTACAGTGTGAGGAAGAGGAGCGGTGTCCATCTTTACTTCTGTCAATGATCTGGACCAAAGTGGTGGACTGACCAACAGCCCGACATGTCCATCCCATAAGTCAAGCTGCTAGCATGGCTACAAATGTAGCATCATTCAGTATTTTGTCCTAAGTTGTAGTATTCAATAAAGAAAAGCCGAAACAATGATTTATATAATGATGACACAAGAAAGATTCTCATTCTGTAGAGGATTTTTATACCAAACAGCTCTGGTTAACAGATCAACAAAAAGCATAAAATGTAAAGTTTTTTCTGAGCTAAAGGCAGGTGTTGTGTACCAGGTATGGGATGCCTCATGCTGGGCTGCTGAGGAGCGATCATGCCACCCACAGGACCCACTGACGGGGCGGCGGCGGCGGCCTGGCCTGGGCGGGGAATACAGCGCTGATACCTGGGCAGCTGAGCCCGCAACTCTTCCTACAGGACACAGAGAGCAAACAAGGAAGAATAATTTGACTCTGACATGATGCAGCTTAACTAGAAGAATTAAACAAGAAAATCAATAACTCATTTTCATTTTATAAAAGCCATTTATTGACTTTGCTTTAATTAAAAATGTTTTCTCAAAATGCTACTTACTGTAAAAAACTACAAAGAGAGGCAGCTGCAGCTGGACTACTCACCAGTGAGATATCCTCATCAGGGTGGATCAACTTACTGGTTGCACTAGAGGTGGTGAGGGTGGCGGGCTTACTGGTCACGGTAGAGGGAGGTTTGGAGACCGTGCTGCTTCCAGCATTGGGGCTGGCCACAGCTACGGTGGCCTGAGTGTAGGCCGGGAATGTGGGCTTTGAGGGATCGGAGGAGGTAGAGGGGGGAGGGTGGGGGGACCCTGACACTGTCTGCTGACTCTGAGGGGGGAGAGAGGAAAACACATTAGAGACACTCTGCTAGACGGCATTTAAATTCACACATGGGACACTTTTAGTCATACTTTCAGGTTACTCCCGTTTATAGTTAGTCTGCTTAAAGTCTGGATTTAATATTGTTGTTTGTATACAGATTTAAAGGGATAATTTGGATTAATTGAAGTGGTTGAAATTGAAATGAGGTGCTAAGTCAGTGTATTACCTACAGTAGATGGTGGTCGACATGCCCCCAGTCTGGAGAAACAGATGGGCATACCAGCACAGAAGCAGAAGTTAAACCATGTGCTGCTGTGGACAGAGTCAGCAACAAAACATATTTTAGCCAATTAATTGCTTTATCTTGCCATTTAGGCAGCCTTTTCAGACTGGGAACTGATGTTAAATCACGATTAGTCTGACTCACCAGAGGCACATGTCCACATTATTTACCTTCAGTTTCCTGTCAGAAAAGGCTATCTGACAGCAAGGTAAAGCAGTTAAAATATTCTAAATATAAGGTACGTTTAAATGCAAAATAAGGAAGATTTGTCGGCTGCTGAAAGATAATTGATTGTTTAGTCTAATTTCCAGGACATCAAATAATAGGAGCATGCGGACCGCCATCTACTGTAGGTAAAACACTGACTATAGATAAGTATCAGATTTAACTGCAGAATTTTTACTTCCTTAAACAGATGCTGCAGGCACACCTCCACCAATCAGAGGGTTGAGCTGTAGCCTCTATGTAGCCTGAGAGGTGAAACACTGGGTCTTCATGTCACTCCCTGCTACTTGTAAAGCTGATTATTCTGAACACTTAATTATTGAAAGCGACCTAGATGAACATTTTAATCAATATCTCTCCTTTCTCCTCTGGATTTTAGCAGCTGGACAGTATGCAGTTCATGTTTAGAGAGATTTCAGTGAATGAATCAAACTAAAATCCTTACAGTGAGTGGGAGTGATGTGCTGTGTCAATTTGTATTTCCACTGCATGATGACATGTGAATGCCATGTCTATAAATGGGTTTATTGCTTTGTTATTTCTATAACATGGTTGTTTGTTACATAGTTGGGAAAGTAACCATTTAAAGTATGGCTAGAGTAAAACCTACTACATTGAGCCTGCAAGAAAACAAGTCCAAAAGCACATGCTGCGCTACATTGCCCTGCAGCAGATCAGAAATAAGAAGCTCACTTTACAAATCTGCATAATGCTTCAGTTTTTGATATTGGTGAGGTGATTAAGCAAATTTTTCAGGAGTTTTCTATACAGTATATGCAGATTTGTACCAAAAGAAAAGGCAAAACAAAGGCATGTTGCTAGAAACGAGGAAGCATTTTTAAAGTATTTTCTACCCACTTTCTTACAACTTCTTCCTAAAAAAAAAGCTTTGGCAAATAAAATAGAATGAATCTGCCAAAATACACCACAGCCAAACTATACACGCATGCCAATTGTAAAGCTGCAGGTCGTTAGAATAGAGCAGGCAGATAGCTGCGTACTTGTGATGTGATAGGGAACAGAGCTTTAGGGGAGGCAGGCTGAGAGTCTGCACTCGATGAGCCTGCACTTGTACTTGCAACACGGTTGCCCATCTGCAGCACAGGAAAAGAGTAAAGAATAGGAAACATAAATCAATAATTCTTCAGTTTCAAGGGATAGTTTGGATTATTTGATGTGCGGTTATATGAGGTACTTATCAATAGTCAGTGTATCAGCTACAGTGGATGCTGTCTGCACACTCCCAGTTTGGAGAAGATAAGCAATGTGCTGCTGTGGACAGGTTCAGCACTGTAGCTAATAGACTGATTTTCAATAAATAACCCATAAAACCCCACTTCAAATAATCTGAACTATAGGTTTAAGGACTTGCCGGGTAAAGTCTCCTTGATATCAGCCTGTGTGAGCACCGAGGGCTAATCAAACATCCCTTATTCAACAGGAAAATTAAATGTTCTGTCCTCTTGGGAGTGCTGGCGGTAAAAAGTGGTTAATGATGCCATTAAGATTTTTACCTGCCCAGCAATGGGGAAGAGAGGCTTTGTGACATCAGGCTGGGCTGAGGGGGCAGTGGCAGCAGGAACAGCAGGCCGAGTCAGCACGTTTGCAGCAGGGGGGACCTGAGCCATGTGTGTGATGCCTGGACGGTGGCCCACAGGAGGAGGTATGCCTGACACCAGCAGAACAAGTAAATTACAAACAGGATTTCTGCAGGTTAAATTTAAGACTGCAATTTTAGATCTATTTCATGATCATACTGGAAAAAATACAAATGATACGTAGGAAAATAGTATAGTAGTAGAGTTTATTAGTTCCATTTTGTTCTTATTACACCACGATCAATAGAATTTTTCCCCAAAACACATTTAAACTTTAGACTTAAGTTAATAGAGATTCATAGCTAATGATAACTTCATAATCCAATCCATTTTTAAGACCTGTCAAAGTTGTATTTAAGAAATTTCAAGGACTAAAATTCAGATTACTGGATTTTAGACTACAGAAACCCTGTATTGCACGTAAGGGAACAAGTAAGACCTCCCCACAGCATTGTTATATAACATGCTGGAAACTCACATATTTACAAATTTTTATTTTAAAAAATTAAACAAATAATTCACATCAATGATGCTATCTTTCTGAGGCTGTACGCTGGCAGAGCATTACCTGGTGGCACACCTGGCATCATTGGAGGCATCCCTGGACCTGGAGGCATCATCCCACCCATAGGTATCATCCTAAATACATCAAAAATATTCAAGTTTAAAATAACAGATATAATCAAGGATGGGATTAACAAAAATGACATGATTAATATTTACCCTGGAGGCATTCCTGGCAGTACAGGGGGCATTCCTGGCATCATCGGTGGCACACCAGGCATCATTGGGGGAATTCCTAAAACAAAGAGATACATTTAGACAAAGTCAAGCTTGTTACCGCAAAACAACTTAGTTTACATAATATATAATGTGCTTCTGTTGGCATTAATATTCATATTTAAACGTGACATAAACAATAACTGAATTTAAAATAGCTCTTAAAAAAGTATATTTTAATCACAGCATTCGAGAGAATTTAACCTGGTTTACACATGGATCAAACTACAATAATATTAATACATTTCTACAGCACCTTTCTTACAAGTAATGCAGCCCAAATTGCCTTACAACAAAGAAATTACATGCACCAAGTGCTGCACATAAAAAAGAGACATGGAGAGAGATGGGTGGATGATACCGAAGCTCATTTCACTCCTGTGAAGCACACCATTTCATACATTGTGCCGGAGCTTGTGTCAAATAAAGAATATAACGTGACTGATGACGTCCAAAGCCTCAAACGTCACTGATGCTTTGGAAAGAGCTTCATCAGCTATGAAGTTTGAAAACACGCGCCTACAGTGGCACTCACCACCAAAAAGGTACATTAATGTTTCATGTCTTCTTGAGGTGGAATTATTTTACTGTAACATAATACACAATAACATCTACATTTAATGCAGCACTTCTGAACAAAATTATACAGATTTAGCACACAGGCTTGTTGGACTATTACTGCACACATACTGTATGAGACTAAAACTACTGGAGCTGCAAAGACTAATCCATTAGTTGTCGAGTAGCTGTTAAATTATTCAGTTTGAGTCATATTTTAAGAAAAAAAAGTGTGGTTTCTGGATTCTTTCGTCCTCTATGGCCTCTAGGGCTGTTATGAGTTTTAGAAGCCACAAGATGTCACTGTGTTTGTTCAGTTTAAAGTCCCAAAGCTTCAAATCTTGATCAGAACAAATAGAAAGAAAGCCCCAAAGATTCATGAGACTTTATCCTCATGAAATATGAAATATTAAAGTTAAAAATAGAGTATATAAAGTAAGTCAAGGAAAATACAACATTTTAAAAGAAGCGCGGCAGTGCATAAGTATGAAGCAAAGTGCAAAATACAGTCCCAGACCTGTATAAGAAAAGTCACAGTTAGTTAAATACTACAGTGAAGACAAAAGTTTTTAGTTTCTTTTAACAAATATTTAGTGAGCTGGCTTTTCTGATATCTCGAAGTACTGTGTTCCAGTGTTTTGGGCGTAACTGACAAAGAGTGCATCCCTGATTTTCTTTCAGGTTTTTCTGGGAACCTCCAATAAACCAGCAGCAAATCATCACAGTATTCTTGGTGATAAGTAGGGAACAAGGCAGTTAGCACTATAGCTTGGTCCATTAAGGGCTTTGTATGTAAGGAGAAAGATCTTGAAATCAATTCTAAATGCTACAGGAAGCCTGCACAGAGCAGCTAAAACTGGACTAATGTGCTCTCTCCTTTAAATTCTGGTTGATAGCCAAGCTGCAGAGTTTTAATTGAGCTGAAGTCTCTCAGTGGGTTTTCTCTGTAGACCAGAAAAAAAGTGTTTTACAGTAATAATTGAGTCAGCTTAAAATAAAGGCATGCATCAGTTTTTCAGCTTTCAGTTTCCCAAAGCCCAAGAAAGCGTCATTAAATATGTTCTTTTGTCCACAACACAAACATATTCAGTTGACTGTCATAAAGGAGCAAAGAAATCAGAAAATATTCACATTTAAGAAGCTGGAATAGAAAAATTTGGCCTTTTTTCTTAAAAGATTAATCAAAACCAATTAATCAATTATCAAAATAGTTGCTGATACATTTAATAGTTGACAACTGATTGATTCATCGTTGCAGCTGTAGCTGTGGATAAACAAGATATCTGAAGACCTCATCTTGGGCTTTGGCAAACACTGACATTTTATCAACCAAACAACTCATTTATGAATCAAGAAAATAGGCAACAGATTTTGGATAAATAATCATAACTTATGTGGATATAATGAGTAGGTGGGTAAAAGCAAACAACAGAACAGCTAGAACAGCAATCTACATCATTTTACAGTAATGCAACTTATAAAACCAGGAAAAGACAACACCTATGCCACATTACGATATAAAGATACCCAAAACCTGAGAGTATACAGTATATAGTCGTATAGTCACTGTTTCCCACCTGAGTAGCTGCCCGGTGGTATCCCTGGAGTAGCGGAGCCAGGAGGCATGCCAGGCTGGGTCATTGGTGGAATATAGCCTGCCTGGGGCTGGCCTGCTGCAGGCTGCTGGAAGGAGGGACCAGGCTCGTCATCATCATCGTACTCATCAGAGTCGTCCTGGTTCTGCTTTTTCTTTTGAGTCTCTGAAAATAGGGACGAGCATAATAAGTCTCATGAATTTACCATAACAAGATAGTAGATTGAGACACTTTGGTGCCAGTACCTTGGTTTTTTTGTTCAAGCACTCTTCTTCTCTCTTCCATGTCTTTTTCAGGAATACCCTCCATGCCATATATTTCCAGCTCTATATCTGTTCTTCCAGGTATTGCATTAGGGACTCCATCAATGGTCTCCTTGTGCACCTGTGATAGAGGTGATAAGGTGATTTTAGTACATAAACAAGTAATTTTGCTTGTGTTTGTGAAGATGGTTTGCATTATTGTTTCCTTACCTGCATACAGTGGATTGCAAGCCCAGGGCCAGTGTACAACTTTTTATGGCAGATGTGGCACTTGAAATGTTTGGCCTTCTGATGCTGAATGAGAATCTTTTCATCATCAAAATCTCTGTTACAGTACCTGAGACTATGGTTTAGGAAACTCTTTTCCTGAAAACCTTGATCATTGTAACGCTACATCATGGCTGAACAAGACGACCATTTGCATACTCAAAATCACCTCACAACACGCAACAGAAAACATATACTCCTTTCTTGGACTTTACACATCACAGATATTATATATGAAACAACAGAAACATAGTACATAAACACAAATCATTATACTTGAAAAACTGGTTTGTCCATGGAAATTCTCTGGTTTTTCAGCTTCTTAGTGGCATGTTATTTCCATACTCCAAATTTATAAACAAATGTACCACCAGGAAGTATGCTTTAGTTTTTTATGCAGTCCCTTCTGGTGTTGTAATACTTGTCAGAAAGTCTGTAGTTTCTGAACTATGTTTACTACATCTGGATCCAGTTGTTAAAAATGTTGGTCATGTGATATTTGTGCTTTATTTAAAAAAGAAATAGTCTCTGTTCCAAAAGTAGTTTCCGCTTGAAGTAACCTAACTTCAGATCTGGACTGCAAGAAAATCATGAGCCTACCATATCTGATTATCAATAAGTTAGCCTTGCTTAATTTCATTTAAATGACTTTAATTAACTGTTTTTAATCCCTCCAAAGTATTTCTGCAGAGATATGAAAAGGATATTGATGTGGGCTGCTCTTTTTGTCAGTTGGATACAGAAGATATAACTACATAATTTATTATGGTCTGGTCCCCACTCATGTATTTTTTTTGCAATATATTTTTACATTTATTTTCAAATATACTGTCTTTGAATTTTCACTTTCCAATTAAATTTATTTATTTATTTTTTACATACCCCTTGAGTATGTCAAATTGATCCTATTGCCTGCGAATTCATATACTCATAAATCTGAATAATAATAAATAATAAATAAATAAATCATAAAAAAAATTAAAGTCAAACAATATTAATTTGATCCTATATTCTAAAAGCCATCAAAACATTGAATTTATGTAACTACCATAACATTTTCAGAGTATGAAATGATTATTGCTGTCTGTACGAAACTGTATGTTAATTTAGCTGTTTGTAAATAAAATATTTTCAAAAAACACACATTGAAGAATATCACATCACCTCACATTAACGTTACATACCTATAATTTCATACAAGTTATTTTATAAGAAGCTCAGGTTAACTCACAGTTGATATTATCTTAGTAAACAGAGGAAGATAAGGTTGTCTAACACAGACACACGTCTAGATAACAGCAAGATAACGTTATAACACTAAAAGTAGGATGTGGAAAAGGATACCAGCACCAAGGCTTCATTTGCTTTTTCTTCTTTCTTCCCATGATTTCTGTAAATTCACTCCCTGCTAATCCAGTAAAATAAAAATAACGTTAGCTAACATACCAGAGCGGAAATGAAGCAATTGAAGATGGCGTCGGTCAGGTTTCCAGCGGTCGTCTGTACAAGAGAACCCAAGATTTGAAAGACTCTCGCGAGATTTGTACTTTTTGGTTCTCTATTGCGCACCTATTACACACAACTTATATTTCCTAATGTAACAATACTTTAGTTAAGATCTGGTTTGGTTTAGGGACCCATGGGTCACAGAAAGATCGTAATTTGGGTTAAAATAGTCACTCTCGCGAGATCTTCCGCGGATCTGGGGTTCCTTTCTGAACACGACCGTCTTCAGCGCCCCGAAAAAGTCTGTTCTCTGGCGCCCTCTGGTGGTCTATTTTTTAATTATTTTTATTCGTCGTTTACATTTCTACCCATGTTACTTTTATGCAAAATGACCAAACACTGCACAAGAGAATGAAAAGGTAGCACACAGCTTGGAGCCAGTTCTAGAAACCAAACACTTTTTCCCCCATGCATCTAGGTACAGGGACCAATCACAGACAACCCTATTACATACAATACAAAGCTTCACAAAACATTCATCCTGGCTGTCATTCACCACTAAGACCACTTTCTAAATGAAAAAAAGAGACACAGTTAAATTATAATTCTAACTTAAAAAGCATTTTATACGGAAATCATTGTTAAGTTCATTTGGTGCCAAAACATTTCTCTTTGGTCCAGTTTCTTTAGAACATCTCCTCCTCCAGTAGGCATCATGACTTTCTCAATTGCACTGAATTTTAATAATGAGGGCTGGGATGATGAAGATTAATCTATGATTAATTAATTGGTTGTTAAGAATTTGATCGATCAAGTAACCGTAGCAAGGTTTGTTGTAGGCAACTGGACTTCATAGAGTTCTTGAAGACGTTTCGCCTCTCATCCAAGAGGCTTCTTCAGTTCTGACTGACTGGCTTGGGAGTTCAGGTATTAAACCACTGTGTGGTCGTTAACACCTAGAGGGGGCATGTGACTCAATTGCCCCCCTTCCATTGTGTGGACCTTGAGTTTCACCTGGGGGGGAGGTGTGAATGAGGGTCATTAAGGGCCCTGCCACCATGTGACTTGTTGGAGTCACATGATTTCAGGTGGGTATCAAACTGTCTGGGGAGTGTTTTTAAAACTGCATTGTATGTAGCAGATAAATTATGTCTTAGACGACCTCCTCTGTTGAGAGA
>JAJHUR010075605.1:0-14320 GCA_027495735.1 Lutjanus campechanus | reverse complement strand
TGTGTTTTAGAGAAAAATGTGTATTGATCAGGCTGCAACAACTACAAAACAAAAGCAACATGGAACCAACAACATGATGAATTAGACATGAATGAAGATATTTAGTCTCCAGTCTGGATGTGAAGTAGATGTTAAATGAGCTTCATGATGATCTTAAGAAGGTGGTAAAAGTCTTAAACCTGCAGAAACCCTGTTTGACTCCTAAATTTAGCTGCAAATGTTGAAAGTGAAACCTGATTGAAAAGGAATCAGAAAGTGGATTTAATGAAAAGAATCAAATTCCAAGTGAACATTTGAAGAGAAAAACAAAAAGTGTGTGTGAGAGACGTAACGTCCATGTTTCCATGCTGAAAGAGGAAGTGCTGCTCTGACCCTCCTCCTCCTTTCAGGGTGGAGCCTGCTGGAGTCCGATGGTTGAGACCAGGTCTGAGGAAGTGTAAGTGTGAAAACATCTCTGATGTCATCATCAAACACATGATCAATGATCAATAACTGCAGCTGTGTTGTGTCTCCTTCTCTCCATCAGATTCCTGTCAACTCACAATCGACACAAACACAGTAAACAGACGCATCAAACTGTCTGACGACAACAGGACGATGACATATGTGAGAGAAGTTCAGTCATATCCTGATCATCCAGACAGATTTGATGACAGGTGGTGGTCTCAGCTGCTGTTTAGAACTGGTCTCACTGGTCGCTGTTACTGGGAGGCTGAGTGGAGAGGAAACGTTTCTATATCAGTGAGTTACAGACGAATCAGCAGGAGAGGAGACAGAAAGGACTGTGTGTTTGGATGGAATGATCAGTCCTGGAGTTTGGACTGCTCTGATGGTGGCCGTTACCATGTCTGGCACAATAACAGAGTAACATCCATCTCCTCCTGCTCCTCCTCCTCCTCCTCCTCCTCCTCCTCTGTCTCTGGTAGAGTAGGAGTGTATGTGGACTGTCCTGCTGGCTCTCTGTCCTTCTACAGAGTCTCCTCTGACACACTGATCCACCTCCACACCTTCAACACCACATTCACTGAACCTCTTTATCCTGGATTTGGGACTAGTCCTGGTTCCTCAGTGTCTGTGTGTCCTCTGTAGAACAGAGCGTCCTCCTGTCCTCCTGTCTCAGAAACAGATCAGTTGAGTCTGTACAGGATCACAGTCTCATCAATCTTTGTACAAACTGATTCAAAGTGATTGAAAAGATTCATGGTTCACTTTGTAAACTTGTTCCACTTCCTGTCCTTTAAAGATGGAAGCTGTCATCAATAAACTGTGACTTGGACCTTCTGTCATGTGACCTTTTCAATTCTGACTCTCGTTACAATCAGATCAAGAAATATTTGTTATTCTTTAATCAGTGTGTTGATTCATCAAGTCAAGTGTTGTAATGTGGGAACACTGTGCATGGACCTATATCCTCCTTATTTTAAAATGTATTTCAATGATAAAATAATAAAATCCCACTCTGTTCTGAGTAACTTTACCAAAACTTGTATATGATTGGAAACAGAGCATGTTTTATTTGTACATTAAGAAATTAACCTGGAGGAATATTTTATAAAGAAGCAAAATTTATTTGGTCTAATCGATGATGAAATGTTTCTGAATTTTTCACACAATTGTAATGACAAAGTCTTGATTTTCAGAGCTCATTTTTCTCAGACATTTAATTTCGCAGGGAGTCAAAAGCTTTTGTTGTTTATTTATTTACAGACTGAATAAAAATGAAATCACGTTCACAGGAAGGTAGCTTTTATTTTGAAACCGACTTTTTACAGTCTTACCGTAATGCCTCGTGTACACACACCACAACACAGCGTGGGTTTTTTTCAAAGTGCACTAGAAGAAAATAGAGAAGACTTTGCTTCCTGGTTGCGAGCTCTCAGCGTCATGACGCAGCTTCTTCTTCTCTCCGGTTAAAAGGTAAAGTTTGAACTGTTTTAACACTTTAATGTCTCTTTATTTTAATCTCTGGTGTCAGTTTGTTAGAAACAGTCCGCTGCTCAGTTTAACACCGTCAGTAAAAGATTAACAGCGCTGTAAAATCCTCCTCCAACCACAGTCACCTGTACAGGTGTGGTTGTGACGCCACCAACACCTGACGTGTGTCGTGTCGGGTGAAAACACCAAACTGGCTGTAAAATCAGTATTTTTTCCGCTCCAGAGATGTCAGGAGTTTGTTTTTCACACAGACCCCGGCCGGTCTGTTTTCACTGAGGTGGGCGGTAACCCCGCATGACTCTGACTCATGGATTCAATGAGAGACTATAAACATGACTGAACATTTCTCTCGTTTGATTCCAGGATGATGAAACTGAAAACACAACAGAGACACAGGCTGCTGATCAATGATAGCAGCAGCTGTTTCTGTCTAGTTAATAATTAATAAACAGATGTGTCACAGCTGTGGTGAACTTGCTGGCACATAAAATGCTCTTTTAGACCATGAAGCTATTTTTATAAATGTAATAAAAAATAATCTACTGTCATGTTGCTGATGTCTTGAAAATGTTTTATAGTCTGAACAGCCTTAAAGGAGATATACATAGAATATCATCATCCATAAATCAATCCTGCTAAGGAAGGATTATTAATGATATTTTATGACTCAAACAGACTCATTCAGCGAATATTCTGCATTAATTTAAACTCTAATGTGAAATGTCAAATAATACAAGTTACAAAATGGAATAGAAGTTTCAAAGAAGATCCCAGCAGAGAAGCAAGTATTTTCCTTTATTTTTTCTCTCTTAACTGAAAGTACCTCTGCTTTCCCTCTTTGATAATATAAAATAAAAACATCCAGCTGTGACCTACGCATATGCAAAAAATGGCATAAATTGTCTTGAATTATGAATTATGAGCAACTGTAATGTAAAAACAATGTAGCAAAATTAGAAAATAAAATAATTAACCATGTAATATCACAGTAGATCTCTTCACAGACATTTAATGATATTTAATTTATTCCTCCCAGACTCTTCAAAAAAGTGGGATTTCAAAGCTCAACATATTTCGAGAAACAGATAAAAAAAAATGAATGAATTAAAAGCTGAAAACATTATTTGATTATACGTAAAATGTGTACAAAGTTACTCACGAGCCTGATGATTGAGAATTAATAATATAATATAATAATCATCTTTTCTCATAAGTAAATGATTTCTCGTTTTGTTGTGATTTCTTTTCTCACCTCATCTCCTGTTAGATGATTCAAATCAAATCTGAGCTGTAATTTCACATTTTTGTATAGTCCATATTTAATTAACTTTAAAAAAAATAAATTTAAAAAGTTTATTTGATACATTCAAATAATACACATAGTGCAGACAACGATGAGGACATTGTGATATAGATCCAAAGAAAAAATGCAGACAATGAGACAGAATATAAATACAAAAAAACTTAATACAATTTTTAAAAAATTGATAAAATTGAAAGGAACCCTTCAGTAATTCAATCAGACTGACAGAGTATGTTTAGAATTTTTTTTCCTATTTCATATTATTCTGTTCTACCTATTAATCATCTTTAGTTAGTTTGTAAAGTTTTGTTTTAAACATTAAACCCATCAAATGTAGTCATTCAACCTGACATGATGTAGTTTTTCTTGTGTCCACTAGAGGGCGCCACACCACTATAAATGAGTCTATTTCCACCAGTGTAACTCTAAACAAGTTTTTGTTTGTTTGTTGTTTCTGTGACAGGAATGTTGGTCCATGAAGAACCACCATGAGTCCACCGGTTTTACTGGAGAGACGACTTTCTCTAAAGACGACGTAAGTCGACATTCTTTTTTTTTTGTAATGTGAGCCAGGTTATAGAGCATTTACAGAAATAAAAAACATATTGTTAAAGAAGTAATAAGTCAGTTCAGTTAAATGGTTAATTATATGATTCAAACCTGGTCTAGGGCATGCTAAAAAAACAAAACAGGAAGTATGCAAGTTCTTTGAAGTTCTTTGATTGTTTGAACGCACAATTTCAAATAAAACTTGATTGTTTGAATGCACAATTTCAGCTTCCTAGACTAAAAACCAAATATCTCTCCTTGTCTTCCACCAGTATCTGTCAGAGACCAGACTCCCCTGAATCTGCACCTGATCCTGAATCCAGCTGTGTGTCCTACAGGAGTGACCAGTCAAAGTCTGAACCTCTTCTGTTTAAGCATGAATCCCATGGTCCTGAACAGAGGTGAGCTGTGACCAACATTCATGTTTGAACTGGAGAAGGAAGAGGAATCATGTTTAGAAAGACATGAAGTCAATATGATTTAAGGAGTTTAGTTTAAAAACAAAAACCTCTTTGTATTTCAGTAAGTGGGTGAAGTTACTGAACAGCTGTAGTAAGGAACAGGTAGCACTTTATCAGACTGCAGTAATCTTCATGTTATTGTTTGAGTAATTGCTTTGTTTTTATCATCTCTATTAGTAATCAAAGTTGGACATTTCTTCCTTCCGTACTCATAATATTTTTCCAGCATACCAAAGCTCAAAGCTGTGCTGAATATTACTTCAGATCGTGAACAGCCACACCTTTCTTGTCTCTGGGAAGTTGAAGAGTTGTGATTTCCTCCAAATGAACCTTGAGATCTTTTTGCTGCAGGTCACAAGCTGTAACAAAGACTGAAATAAACACAGAACTCGCTGCAAAACACTGCTAATAAAACCAGTTATCAATATTTTATTTAACACACTTCACATCAGCCTGTTGTCTGTCTGCTCAGTCCCTCAGTGTGTTGAACTGTTGGTGTGTCAGTGCTTGTGTGAAGTAAATTTCCATCTGTTCTTCTCTGTCTGCCAGAATCCATCAAAGACCAGAGTCCGTACAACCTGGATCTGAATGTAGATCTGAACTTGGATCTGTGTGCTTTAGGAGTGACGAGTCAAAGGCTGCACCTCTCATGTTTAAAGATCAACACTCCTCTTTCGAACTGAGGTATGCTGATTAATTTCCTCATGCAGTATGTTTATGTCTTTAACTTACCGACAACAAATATTTTAAGAAGGGAAGAGTAGATTTATAAAAGTAGAACTGAAAAGTGATTTAAAAACATCACTTTTCTCTTGTGTGTCTCTTTGATGGTAACACATGTGAGCTAATTCTTCATGATTCATGGTTCTTCAGTGTCGACCAGGAGAGCTCAGAGGTTTCCTGCAGTCAGTCTGCCCAGCAGCATCAAACCCAGCTGGACTCCATATTTCTGGTCTGTACATGTTCAAGAACTACTTTCATATTTCTTTGTTCACAATAGTGTCCATGGTGCACTTGTAAGAGTGGTGGGTTTGATTGTGTCACTTAAATAATATTCTGTTCCAGCTACTTGAGGAGAACATTGTCACTTTTGCGAAAAATGAGTTGAGGAAAATCCAAAAGCTTCTGGGTCCAGATTGCCCAGAATGCTTGGAGAGTCAGTGGGAGGATGAAGAGGTACTGGAGGGTGAGGATGAAGAGCAGAGGAGGAGCAGCAAAGAAGCATTTCTGAAGATTACGCTGCACTTCTTGAGGAGAATGAAGCAGGAGGAGCTGGCTGACTGTCTGCAGAGCAGTAAGAGGATTTCTCTAAAGATTTAACATGCTGAGTGAATAGGCCGTTGATATGCAGTAAGTGGTAGTGGATCAGTACTTAATATCACAGAGATAAAGTCTCATAGACCTGTCTGTCAGTCAAACACTCAGTCAGGTTTGCAGAGTTGCTGTTAGCTTGCTATTTTTCCCCAGAGGCTGGATTCATACAGTCATTTAAGGGGCTTTCTCAAGCGTCAACCAAAAACTTCTATACTCAGAGGAAGTGCTTTTAATCTCTGTCAGATTCAACACCATATTTGTATTCAGGTTCATTACATACATTTATTTACTTACTGGCATTTTACCGTGAAGCAGGAAGAACAATAACCAGATATTTACAACAATACACCTTATGTCCTCATTCTTTTTCTGATGTGGTCATGCTTTCTTGAGATTATACCCAATGATGTTACTTGTTCTTTCAGAATCTCCTGCCATGTGCCAGCTTAACCTCAAATCTAATCTGAAGAAGAAGTTCCAGTGTGTGTTTGAGGGGATCGCTAAAGCAGGAAACCCAACTCTACTGAATCAGATCTACACAGAGCTCTACATCACAGAGGGAGGGACTGCAGAGGTCAATAAAGAACATGAGGTCAGACAGATTGAAATAACCTCCAAGAAAGCAGTAAAAACAGAAAAGAAAATCAGATGTGAAGACATATTTAAAACTTCATATGAAAGCAATAAACCAATCAGAACAGTGATGACAAAGGGAGTGGCTGGCATTGGGAAAACAGTCTTAACCCAGAAGTTCACTCTGGACTGGGCTGAAGACAAAACCAACCGGCACATACAGTTCACATTTCCTTTGACTTTCAAAGAGCTGAATGTGCTGAAAGAGAAAAAGTTCAGCTTGGTGGAACTTGTTCATCACTTCTTTACTGAAACCAAAGAAGCAGGAATGTGCAGGTTTGAAGAGTTCCAGGTTGTGTTCATCTTTGACGGTCTGGATGAGTGTCGACTTCCTCTGGACTTCAACAACAATGAGATCCTGACTGATGTTACAGAGTCCACCTCAGTGGATGTGCTGCTGACAAACCTCATCAGGGGGAAACTGCTTCCCTCTGCTCGCCTCTGGATAACCACACGACCTGCAGCAGCCAATCAGATCCCTCCTGGGTGTGTTGACATGGCAACAGAGGTCAGAGGGTTCACTGATGAACAGAAGGAGGAGTACTTCAGGAAGAGACTCACTGATGAGAAGCAGGCCAACAGAATCATCTCCCACATCAAGACATCACGAAGCCTCCACATCATGTGTCACATCCCAGTCTTCTGCTGGATCACTGCTACAGTTCTGGAGGATGTGTTGAAGACCAACGAGGTTGTAGAGCTGCCCAAGACCCTGACTGAGATGTACATCCACTTCCTGGTAGTTCAATCAAAATTGAGCAACATCAAGTACAATGGGGGAATTGAGACAGATCCACACTGGAGTCCAGAGAGCAGGAAGATGATTTTGTCTCTGGGAAAACTGGCTTTGGAGCAGCTAACGAAAGGCAACTTGACTTTCTATGAATCAGACCTGACAGAGTGTGGCATCGATATCAGAGCAGCCTCAGTGTACTCAGGAGTGTTCACACAGATCTTTAAAGAGGAGAGAGGACTGTACCAGGACAAGGTGTTCTGCTTCGTCCATCTGAGTGTTCAGGAGTTTCTGGCTGCTCTTCATGTCCATCTGACATTCATCAACTCTGGAGTCAATCTGCTGTCAGAAGAACCATCAGCCTCCCAGATATCTGGAACAGGAAAAGATGAATCTCCAGAGACACACTTCTACCAGAGTGCTGTGGACAAGGCCTTACAGAGTTCAAATGGACACCTGGACTTGTTCCTCCGCTTCCTCATGGGTCTTTCACTGGAAACCAATCAGACTCTCCTACAAAACCTACTTACAAAGACAGGAAGTGACTCACAGACCAATACAGAAACAATCAAGTACATCAAGAAGAAGATTGAAGAAAACCCTTGTCCAGAGAAAAGCATCAATCTGTTCCACTGTCTGAATGAGCTGAAGGACCATTCTCTAGTGGAAGAGATCCAGCAGTACCTAAGATCTGGTAGCCTTGCCACAGATGAACTGTCTCCTGCTCAGTGGTCAGCTCTGGTCTTCATCTTACTGTCATCAGAAAAAGATCTGGACGTGTTTGACCTGAAGAAGTTCTCTGCTTCAGAGGAGGCTCTTCTGAGGCTGCTGCCAGTGGTCAAAGCCTCCAAGAAAGCTCTGTGAGTGTATAGAAATTTAGTTTATTTCAAAGATGTGTTACGTGTGATGTTATTGATTGAACTACGAATAATTTTCTCTTTTTCTGTTCATTATTATTTCCTCCTCAGTCTCAGTGGCTGTAACCTCTCAGAGAGAAGCTGTGAAGCTCTGTCCTCAGTTCTCAGCTCACAGTCCTCTAGTCTGAGAGATCTGGACCTGAGTAACAACAACCTGCAGGATTCAGGAGTGAAGATGCTGACCACTGGTTTGGAAAGTCCACAGTGTACACTGGAGACCCTCAGGTGAGATCAGTTCTCTTTATTTTTCCTGCCTTGTTTAAAATGTTTGTTTATTTGAAGGGGTTAAGGTGACATGTTAAAATCTGGCTTTAAAAGGGGCATTTACATCAATACACCAATGTAACCGTATTCCACTGAGTGTTAAGCACATTTATGTATTATTTGAAGGTCCCTGAGTACATTTACATCATTTATCTGCAATAACAAGACTAATGTCTGCCATGTGTGTTGTTTTGTGTGTTTGCAGCCTGTCAGGCTGTCTGATCACAGAGGAAGGCTGTGCTTCTCTGGCCTCAGCTCTGAGCTCCAACCCCTCCCATCTGAGAGAGCTGGACCTGAGCTACAATCATCCAGGAGACTCAGGAGTGAAGCTTCTGTCTGCTGTTCTGGAGGACTGCCATTGTAGACTGGACACTCTCGGGTATGGAGGGACGTGGATCCATTGAGCATAACAAAGAGAACTTGGTCTTCTTTTCTGTTTATCTTTTCTTTTTGTTAACTCCCTCCTTTCTCTTTCAGAGTGGACCCTGGTGGAGTCCAGTGGTTGAAACCAGGTTTGAGGAAGTGTAAGTGTGTTTTGTTTTCATTCGTGCAAACCAAAACCTAGAAAACACATGTAGGCTATTCTTCAGAAATAAAAACACCAAACAACAGTTTACTCAAAGTTTTATTATCAAATTTCACTTTCTGTATTATCTCGTCACTAATATTAAAAACTTTCTCCATCAGATTTCTGTGAACTCACACTGGACCCAAACACAGCACACAAGTTCCTCAAACTGTCTGAAAACAACAAAAAGGTGACTGATCTGAGAAAGGAGCATCCATATCCTGATCACCCGGAGAGATTTGACTACTGGCCTCAGGTGCTGTGTGAAAACGGTCTGACCGGTCGCTGTTACTGGGAGGTCGAGTGGGGAGGGAAGGTGTATGTTGCAGTCAGTTACAGAGGAATCGGACGGAGGGGAGACAGTGATGGCTCCAAGTTTGGAGGGAATGATCAGTCCTGGTGTCTGACCTGCACTGATGGGGGATACAATGCCTGGCACAATAACAGTGGGACACTCATCCCTCTCCCCTCCTCCTCTGTCTCTCACAGAGTAGCAGTGTATTTGGACTGTCCTGCTGGCACTCTGTCCTTCTACAGAGTCTCTTCTGACACACTGAACCACCTCCACACCTTCAGAACCACATTCACTGAACCTCTTTATGCTGGCTTCGGGTATGGGGTGAAATTAAACTCCTCAGCATTTCTGTGCCAGCTGTAGACCAGCAGCATACGCAGAAATCATACGTGCCCATTCGTTCCGAAAGAAAATGTTTGATATTTGTAGAACTTGAATGCCTCTATGATATGAAATTTAAAGCTGCCAGAAGGTGAAGTCTGGTGTGTCTGAAGTGTTTGAGTTTGTTACCAGGACTATTTACTCAGTTGTCAGGTTTACAGTCCTCCATGTTAAAGACAAAAAATCTCCAATCTATAAAAAATGGACTATGTTCTGGGGACATGTTACATTTATAAAGAATACATGGTACTCATATTTGTTACAAATTATTTATATTCTTACTGTCTGTCTCAGTATTCATTATATATTTATATATATGTCTGTTATGACTCTTTAAGCCATTTGGATAACTGACAAGCATAGCTTGATGACTTTAGGTAACTCTTAACACATGAATATTCATTCTTGAGTAGCAGAGTGGCATAATTTTGTATATTAATGTAAATTTAATCACATTTTCTGAGTTTTACACATGCAAGTGAATTGTTCATGTGTGTACAATATACATACACTGCAAAAATAAAGACTTGTTAAATACAATGATGCTCAAAATATGAAATAAATCTGTTCCAATTAGGTTCTTCTTTGCAAACCAAGTCCATTTATGCTCTTGCATTTAATACTCTTAACTTGTTTTGTTCTTTTTAATGAAAACATGAACTATATAAATGTTAATAGAAAGTATTGCCAGTGACTCCCCTCTCCACATTGTGCAGTGCTCTCCCATGTAGTGCCTTTACTGCTGTATACAGCCATGAACTAATCCACCATGCCATCAGGTTCCCTTTACACGAGTGCTTTTAAGTCTTCAATTTAGGTGAACTTCGGACTTCAAAATTCACTAAGAGTCAAGCGGTCCTGTTTCGTCCTGGACAAGGAAGCTGAAATTGGTTTCTGATGGATTTTGAGTCCTCCTCTGGTTTTTGCACTTCTTCATTGCTTGAGGATCAAACCCACGACCTCAAAAGCTCTGAACAGTTCTTTTACTCCCTGAGCTGTTCAGTCCAACACAGTCAAGCTCCGACTCTGTCCTTCAGAAGTTACAGTATGTGTGAGTGTTTACTGTTTGTCAGTTTTTCATTCAGCTGTTTATTATGTTACTACAGACACAATAAGAATTGTTTGTGGACATAATCAATATCTGCAAATTTAATGCTTACTGATTATTTACAGTCGAATCATTTACGATAAATGTCATATATGACCTATGAATGATTTATTGATCCTGTTTGGTTTTCCAAATGTTAAATCAACACGCTGATTTAAGTATTTCTCAGTAACGTCTGATTGGTTTACAGAAAGTTTCTCATTCCTGACACTTGAGCTTTAAATATTATTCTGAAAACAGGTTAAGTAGAGTGGGTCAATAATAAGATTCACAAAATTGCATTCAGAAAAACTTTAGCTATAAGTCAGTTATGAGTCCCAGGGTGCATTGCTGTAAGAAGCGTCAGATTCAGTGAAGAAACTTCAGTTGTTTGTGGAAGTCTCTGCTCCACATTCAGCTTCTTTCCTGTTTGTGTTTTCAGTTTCTCTCCTCAGCAGCACGGAGGACGGCGGCGGCGCTCTCTTTCGCTTCCTGCAGCAACGCAGACACCCTCTTCTGAGTCTGCAGCACAAAACAACAACAGAACCACAAACTCATCAGAACCAGGCAGGTTTTCACATCACATTCTTGTATTTAATTAACATAGTAAGTGGAAAATATCAAAGATGGGGTCCTGGAGGGATGGTGAATGAACAGCATGTGAAAACACTTACAGCCATCTTGAAGGCGTCGTCTGTGATGTCTTTGAGGTTGATGATGACGTTGTAATATGCTCCAAATACAGCCATCTCCAAAGCTTTAGCTGCCACCTGAAACCAGACACAAACAACAGGATTTATAGCTTATATTTTGAGTTTTTTCTGCCATGAGTTGAGACTGAGTTGACACTTTTGTTTTTTTGAGTTTTGTTTCTCAGTACTGAACTTGCTGTTCTGCCTTCATGTTGTATCTGACACGGTTTAACTAAGAAAAGTGAATTCAATCTGATGAAGTGTTTGTGTCACCTGAGCGTCTGACTTGCAGGCAGTGTTTCCGTAGATGACCATTTCTTTAAGAGGCGACCAGAGGACGCTGATCCTCTCAGCCAGAGCCAGCGGGACGCCCACGGCTCGCTGCAGACCTTCCTGCATCGCGGCCTGTCGCCTGACAGACAAACATCAGGGTTAAACTTTAGAGGACAAAACAAAAGCGTACATTTCAAATGATTTCAAATTTATTATATCAATTTACTTCTACTTAAGTATTTTACATGTGTTCTAAATACTTCTACTTAAGTAATACTTATGTAAATTTAACATTTTAAGATCTACTGAGATTTGCACCTGACATCATCTATGAACAATTTTAAGATTTGGAGCCCTCCAGTGGCCAAAAAGAGTATTTTTAATACCTTCTGTTAACTGTAGATATGTTTAACATTGATAATAGATGACACTGCACATAAATGTACCCTGAGCATGAATTTCTGTGTAATTATGATTTGAAATATCACCTTTTTATTTCTTCTGCTGTGTTCTTTGGCATTTTCAGAGCCGCCTGCAACAAAAAAGAAGCAAACAACAAACCTTAAATGATTAAATTCACCTGAATCAAGATGGATTGGATGGATGGAAGAATGATACTGGTGTGATTATACTTTAATGGAAATCAAATTGTAGAAAATGGGGGTTGTGCTCATTGTAATGTTCATCCCATCTGAAGAACGAGGCTTAAAGGGATAGTTTGGGTTTTTTAAAGTGCAACTGCATGAGGCCCTTCTCCATTGTCAGTGTATTACCTACAGTAGATGGTGGTTGAATATTTTCAGCTTTTTATCTTGCTGTCAGACAAACTGTTATAAACCACTGTTATATAATCCAAATATCACCAAACTCCATGGTTGAAATCAGTCATTTTAGCTCTCAGATCACAGCAGCCGCCGGTCTACTGCTGCATTGATCGGTTGGTTTGTTTGTGTTATTGTGTCACTCTGATGTTTTAAAAAGATTCAGCTTCACCACAGAAGCCACACACTGACACAAACAGCAGCTCCTGTGCTGCTGGTTGGGAGAAAGTGATATTTGACTGATATAACGGTGGTTTCCTGTCAGAAAAGTCTGTCTGACAGCAAGGAAGAGTGGTGAAAATATTCTAAATATAGTGTACAGAGGGCTTGTCAACTGACATCTACTGTAGTGTAGTGTACTGTAATAGGCTACAATAAGTACCTCATACAACTACAGTTCATCCTCCTCACCATGTAGCTGTTGAAGGCAGACGAGTCGGCGTCCACCATGAGCAGCAGCTCATTCATGGCCTGATGAAACGGAGGAATCAGCCTCCTCATCACACCGTCCAGGTTCTCAAACTGCCTCTTCCCGTACGTCATCTGACCCACCATGGCGCCCAACGCCGCCCCCTGCCGCACAGAGAAGTCCTCACACACATGTTTGAAGATATTCCACTTTGTGTAAAACCGACATGTTCATTCGTACCAGAGCAGCGACGGCAGCAGAAACTGATCCTCCACCAGGAGCTGCCGTCCGAGCTCCGACGCTGTGGACAAACTGCTGCAGAGGCAGAGACACCAGCCGGCTGTCCTCCTGTGACCTCACCATGTACCTGTACAGGTACAACAACAACTTTCAAATGAGTTAGCTCTGTTTATGAGAGACAGTTACTGCCAGAAGGAGAATGTGAAATGTGACCAGTTTGTATGCAAGTATGTACAAGTGTAAGTATGTAACATTGCACATTATTGAGCTTAATATTCCACATGACACTGAACGTAAACATGTCTTTGTTTGCTTCCCTGTAACAGGGGAAATAATCCATACATGTCATGTTGTGTAAGTGGGTCTGATATATATTCACACTGTGTATAAACTCACTCTATGATTCTCTCTTTCGGGTTGAATGGGCCCAGCGAGTCGAGGCCGAGTTTACTGATCACCTGAGGACGCACAAAGAAAGACACAAAGTCACACATTTGTCTTTTCAAACTGCTGGAGTCATTTCATCGTACAGACTGCTCCCTGACCAGTCGGACTTTGTGCTCCTCTTCCACGATGAAGAGTTGGTCTCTGTGGATGTAGAAGTCAGCAGAGTCCAGCAGAGCCTTCAGGGGGATCAGACCGACGATCTGAGAACCAACCACCGGCAGCTTCAGGTCCTGTGACATCATCAATAATCAATACGAGATTCAGTTATTAAAGTCTAATAAAAATTATCAGTGGGGGTTGGAAAAGACATTTCAAATCTATAAAATCTTTTAAATCCTATTTGTTTTATTATATTTTAATATTATCATGTTATTGCAACACTTTATTACTTGTATTATATTCATTTTATACAATTAATTAATTAAATAGCAAGAATAACTATGATAATTATAGAAGCTTTTTATAATCAGTACTACAGTATGTCATATACTCTGTTATTCCTGTATTATTGACTGTAAATATATTTAAGAATCCATGAGTAATGGTAGTAAAACAGCATCTATGGATAGTAGGAGATTCTTTTATTTTGAAGACCTCTGACCTCAGCGTCCCTGCAGATCTCCTCGTACACGCTGTGGAGGGGGGTCAGCTCGTAGTCCAGGATGTTGGTGGACACCTGAGCGATGTTGGCCTCGTCCAGGTACCAGCCCATCCCCTGCACCTTCTTCAGCAGCCCGGGCTGCTCCACACACAGGGAGAGGACAAAAAAGGTCACGGTGAGTCCAACTGAGGATGGATTACTAACTGGAAACTAATAGTTTCTAAAACACATGATTTCATCCTTTAAATTTGTACAATCTCTCCATTAAATTCTGATCAATAACCCACATCTTTGCACAGTGAAGCTGAATTAGGTCATGTGTATTTAAGGGATTTAATGGTGTTTATCTGAATAATGAATTGATTGTTATTGTGAAAAGACATGTTTAATTTAGACA